>CM031581.1:5984468-6024932 GCA_018467065.1 Ephestia elutella | reverse complement strand
GTTAATGGTTTACATGATACTCTAGCAGAAGCAAGAGACAATGCCCATAGCCCTGGCGTTTACCTGTGGGCAGATAGAAGAATCGAAAAAGTTGTGGCAAAGATGGCATGGTCTAATGTACCTGAGATTTTAGAGACACTTTTACACCATGATTGTAATAATTATGGTACATTTATCTTGAGAAAGCTGAAATCTGACCAGGTAATTCCAGAAGGAATTCTCTTAGGAATATCACATCAATTACTACTTTTGAGTCAAAAGTATGATAATACAGTAATCTGGGATATACTGTATCAAATTTCGTTGAAGGAGAAAATAATGAATGTTGATGTAAATGTTATTTTGAGTCGTATAAAGGACAATGTACCTTATAAACTTCGCTTTGCATTACCTTTTACTGTAAGAGTCTCCACAGATTATAATAATCTGAAGGTATTATCTGAAATTCTACTAAGTTTAAGTGATCCTGAAAGAACTGATACTGATATGAGGTACATTGCTGCATTGGCCAATAATGAAATGGCACTGGGTTTTGAAAGATTACCTGATGACATCAAAACAAATGCCATAACTACTGCAGTGATCCTTTTACAAGACGAAGATGAAGACATAAGGAATTTGAATGTACATTTTTATAAAAACATCACAGGAGGCAATGTAATAAACCCATACATCTGTCTACATAAAATAATGAACAGTGAATTTTTAGATGCCATTTTAAAAAATCCTTACCAAGGCACACAAACTCTTTGTGAAAAATTAAGCAAGGTATTTGAAATTAAGTCGATTGATGTTGATGAATACAATCCATTTGCAAATGACTCTAAAAACATTTACTGTGAAATGGCATTAATCAGGGATTTTATTGAAAAACTCAGGAGCTCATAAATTTTTATTACAGATGACTTTGTTTTATTCACAGAATCTATTAGTAATAGTACTTACATGGTATTTATTTGGATTGTTACGAAACATTTGCATTATTGTATTTGAGAATGAATTTTACCAATAATGTTGAATATCATTACTGCCTCAAATAAAAGAAGTAAGTACATTGATAAATCATTCAATTACAACACAAAAAGCATGCATGTTTCACAATAGTCAAATAGGTAAATAACTTAAATACCGATTTATAAATAAAAAAATAACATGACTATACCAAGTATCACAACAAGAGTGAGTCATTCATCATAATAGTATTTCTGTGGTGGAGTAGTGTCATCAATTTGGATTGAGACAATGTGTCGACCAGGCACCATCACAAGCCCGAGAACCCTTGGTTCTTCTGTCTCTCCTCCACTATTTTTAAGGTACTCTGAACAGGCTCCTGAAATATTTACATGGTTATTATCTTACCTTTGATTTTAATAAATTAAATTCATATTAAGCAGAAAGAAAGAAGATAGTTGGGAGTGTCCTGTTTCAATGAGAGTAAATTCTAAGATGTAGGTAGTTAAAAGTAATTTCTACAAAATTAAATAGACACTCAAAGTCAAGTTTACCTAAAATAACATTAGCATCTCTATCAGTGCAGAGAAAAACTCCGATTAACACGCGGCCGTCAGTCATCTCTATCCTAAAGTTCATGTTAAGCCACTTTCGAAGTTTTGCTTTGCCGTCTGTGAGGTCCACATCCTGAAAGAATAAGAACGAAAAGGACATCTAGAAACCCCTAAGATGTCTAGGTTAGCCTAAAATCAAAATTATCAAAAAAGGTCCTTCCTTACTTGTTCAGCGTCTCTATGCTGTATAGAATCTAAGAGCACATTTTCAGACATTATGTCGATTTTTTTACAGTTTATTTATCCTGAAAAGCAGATACAATGAAAACACTTCAGGCTTTCAATTTATTTATAATTTTTTGACCATTTTCTATTTTCCCTATGTGAGTGAATGTCATCGAGTTTGGAAATGCGACAAATGTCACAGTCAACTGTCAACGTAACGTCGTCAAAATTGCGAGTGCCTAGCGAAGATAGGCAGGCCTCAGAATTAATATTTTTACTAATTGTATTTTCTTTTGTAAATAAACAAAGTTACCATAGAAAGAAATGAGTGGCAAAATCGAAGATCGCTTCATGAAGACGTTCAAATATTACAGGGCCCGCATACCGCCTCCATCTCTTTCAGAAGTTATCGATGCTGATAACGCTGATTTTACTGATAAGGTCGGTCAGAATGATCCCATGATTAACATTACCATATATTCTTGTAATAACACTCTTTCAAGACCAGGTGATCTTATGTACAAATGCCACAACCCTTGATCATCATCTTTACTTCCTATTTATGCTTTTGAGTGCTGCAAAATGTCTTGTAACAGCATACTTTCAAATTTTTAAACTGAATTAACTTGTTATTCTTACAGATTACCAAAACAACTTTCAAAGATATTACAATACAAGATGACAGACTGGAACTGTTGGGTTTGAAGCAGTTTTTACACTGGAAGGTGTTCACTATCAAAGAACATCCAGGTTTAATCTTCATTAGGAACCCCTTCACATCCCTTGGTCAGAGGTATTGGATAAGAAAATGTTTGGAGAAGTATCCAAGAAAGCCCAATAAGACTAACATAGACATTGAATTGTTGTTAGAAGATTGGTGGGAGGCATGTCATGAAGGAGACCAATGTAACAAATCATTGTTAAAGAAGCTGAGATGGACGACTTTGGGATATCACCACAACTGGGATACGAAAGTAAAATGTTAATATTCTTTTATTGAAACTTACTAAAATCTTTAAAATCTTATGAAATCATGTCAGCATGAATTGTAGAATCAAATTATTGAAGTTAGCTTGATATAAAATGGGACATAATTGTTGATTTCTAATACAAACACTAGCTTTCAAAGTTTAATGGTACCACTGACTAATAGTGATGTGGTATCAACATGTAAATGTTTTGGCAAATAATAATATAGTTTGAGAAGACAATAGTTTGAATGTGCTATTCATAATTGCCATCACAATTAATTTATATCTTTCAATAATTCCAGAAGTACAGTGAAGCCAATCGGAGTGCCTTTCCTAATGAACTATCAGAGCTGTGCGACATAGTGGCCACATTCCTAGGCTACACTGACTTCCGAGCCGAGGCAGCCATTGTGAACTACTACCACATGAATTCCACTCTGTCAGCACACACAGACCATTCAGAGGTTAATTTAGAAGCACCTCTATTTTCATTTAGGTAAGGATAAGTGACTCGGAATAGGGGAGAAACAATATTGTAGGATGTTTTAGAATTATGTTAGAAGTACCATTGATCAGTACAGTACTATTGATGGTACTACTGACATACTTTTACATCATTAGTACCATTAAAAAAACATTATGATAAAATTTGAAAAGAAGCACATAAGATACTGTGCTGGATATCTCATGTTCTCTTGCAACGGCGTCCGTGTTCATGGTAACATGTCAAGTCTTTGACCCTTTTGTACTTAATGTGCTGGATATAGAATCGAATGTTACCAAGATATGCAATTTTTAACTAGCTGCAATACAAACTTTGGTTTTTATTTTTCTATCTGGTATAAATTAATCTGAAGGAGATAATGTAATTTATTTTATAGTTTTGTAGTATTGTTTCTTTTACAGTTTTGGTCAGTCAGCAATATTTTTGATTGGTGGAGAAGACAAGACGACAGTGCCTTCAGCAGTATTACTACAAAGTGGAGATATTTTAGTGATGTCCAAAGAAGCCAGATTATGCTACCATGCCGTTCCGAAGATTCTATCTACTCCCATTTCTACATGGAATGAAAATGTTCAAAATATAGTTACAAAAGATATACCTAAATTTAAATATATTTATGAAAAAGATATCTATTGTGATATGAATAGTAATTACAAGGACGAAAATTGGTCTTTTTTTAATGATTATGTCCAAGAATCGAGAATAAACGTGAATGTTAGACAGGTATTAAATGAAATGCAAAGTAGGTTAAGTTAAATGTTTATAAAAATTACAATTTTTAATAAATAAACACATTTATATTTCAATACTTTTTGCTTCTAGTGTCCATAGATGATGAATTCCTTTGTGATTGGATTCTTGTATGGTACAGTTTGCCCTTTGGGCTGTTCTGTTATTACTGAAACAATTTCGTTTATTATTTTTGACATTGTTATTGCTTGTTTATTTGCTCATTGAAAAACAGCTATTGAATATCTCTCTCTCAGCCGAAAGAAGTCCACTGCTGGACAAAGGCCTCCCCCAAGGATTTCCATAATGACCGGTCCTGCGCTGCCCGCATCCATTGAATTGATACATCTTGCTTAATTTAAAATTGCATATCCAAAAAACAACGTCATGTTAACTCCATATTATAGAAGTGAAGCTTAATGAAATTATAAGCTTATAAATTTACATTTGCATCTTATTATGTGAATATTTAATTTTAACAATAGGTACTTTTCTGGCTTGTTTGGCTTCGATTGAAACTTAACCTACATTATTATTTTTCTAAAGTATTTTAGCAAACCAGAGAGATCTTCCAGCAGACCTAACAGCAAATAGAGTTTTTATAGTATTTGCTTACAGGAATCTAATAAAACTTCATAATTGTTTACGAACATTATAATCTGTGGATAGTCTAGAAAAGATGCTTTTCAGGGAAAACAAAACCTTACTTTCAACCTTCTGTTTCGGGACCAGGAGTTCATTGCTTTTGTGAAGGTCACAGAGCCCCCAGAAACACTTGACGTAACTATCAGCGTAACACTGGTACTCCCCCTGTGGCGCAAAAAGAGCCAACCTCTTTCCCGCCGGCCTGTAGCAGCCGGGGCATCCCGAATCCTTCACTACCATATTTGGTATTACAATAATTTAGTTAGGTAGACCAGACAGTAAATTTCACATTGGAATTTTGAACTCTCACGTGAATTTTAGTTGTTTCAGAATAAATAAGTCACTTTGACGACTTCATTCCTTTGAGTGTTTCAAAAAGTTTATTTTGGTCGATAACTTTTGTTTGTTTGGTCAAAAAGCTAGGTTTTATGTGACTGAATAGTTTGCCGATCATTTGTGAATACTTAAGGTTCGCATAAGGTACCGATTAGGTAGGTGGGTGTACTATAGGTAGTATAGGAGACTGGCTTTTGTCCACGTCTTTGCTAGCATAAATTTTGTGGAACATAGGTAAGTACCTACGTTAGACATTGGTAGGAAACATAGAGGAAAAGATAAAGTCTCCTAAGCATACCTATAAATACAAATTACGTTATTAAATTTCATTGTCCATGCAGTTATCCATGGGCCACTCATCGGTGCCACACTTAACAGCGGTGACCAAGTGGTCACCGCTGTTAAGTGTGGTACATAGGACGGCAAATGAGCAAGTGCTCATTTGCCGTCCTATGTACCTACTTACTATAATCAGTCGTGTAAAAAAGTCTATCCCCACAGACATATAATAATAGTAAAAAAAATTTTTACTTCTGTGTCTATCCCACACATGGAAGTGTTGTACAAAGGTACTTATATTACTTCCATGATCCCACACGACACAGAGTAAGATCACAACAATGACTTGAAGTTGACAATACGAAATTTAATGGATTTTTTCCATGGCTTCTACAAATTAAAAAATTACTTATAAACTATGCATGATACACTTCGAGCAACAAGGACTTCCGCGCGCGGCCCGATGATACATTACGAATTTTCCAACGCTAAAGCCTGTCCGCTGTCAGTTAAAAAAAGTTAATAACTACGCCAACGAGTTCTTTTGTGTCAGCTATAACAGTTTGTTAGGTATTCGCGATATTAGCTGGCTGCGACGTGGCCTTTGCAATATTTTATAGGTCACAGCAACTCCAGCATTCATCTGGGATGAAAGCCCTGCCTTCAATACCCTTTGTATCGAGTGTAGGCATTCATAGGCAGATCGGGAAGGGACTGCGAATGACTGTCGCTTAGTACAGTCGAAGGACTTTTTTCGTTGGTCTTCAATCATTTTTTGTGGCTTACCTATAGATAAAGTCGCGATAAAAAATTGCTATTTAAGTATTTATTTATTTACCTAAGTAGGTACTAGTTTTGACTTCCAGAATGTCACAAAGGCTGCGCCAGCTAGCTATACAAAGATTTGTTGTAGCAGTACTTAATATCTGGATGGTTGTGGCTATAGGTAATTGTTTCTAGATTGGTTGTTTGCTGCAGAATCAAAGTTTCCTCTGTTTCAAGGGGTTCTGGTTGCTACATCAGATTAGTCTCCAGCACCTCTGTAGGCACGTAGATAATCAAGGAATCTAAGGATAGGTTCACACATCTACATCAGTACATCAACCCAGGACACATAACACCCCTTTTTGGGCAGTCGTGTAAAAAAGGTAAACGATGAGCAACGCAAAGCATAAAGAAAAATCTGGTAACAGATGTAGCCATCGTATTGGCAATAAAGAAAACGATGTAGTATTTTCCCTGAATGCGTTCGATCTCTCGATGCGAACTGTATCATCTGGCGCTATCGGCGCCGCTTTCCGGAAGTCGGGACGACAAAGCGCACGATCCAGCCATTTGCTGTGTCTATTCCCGTTGTCCCCAACTGGGGGACAGAGGGAAAACAGTAGCAGTCCACTAGTAGGAGGAAACGTTACTAGATCTTTCTCTTACACTGGTAAAAAAGTAGGAAAGAAAATGGCGATGTCCCCAACAGATGGATTTCGGGAAAGATCTATTAAAAAATAATTCCGTTGTCCCAACTTTCTATCATCGTTTTAATCACCTCCTGCACTTGTGGACTTCTTCTTCTTCTCTCAGCCGAAAGACGTCCTTGACTTACTTGACTTAAGGTCCTAAGGCCCCCAGGTGGGGCAGAGGGCGTCCATAGTGCTTCTCCACTGGGATCTGTCTTGGGCGATGCGCTTCGCCTCCGACCAGGTGAGCCCGACCGCCTTTAACTCCGCTGCAACGGTACGCCGCCAGGTCTGCTTGGGTCGTCCAACTTTCCTCTTGCCTTGCGGTGTCCATTCGAGAGCTTGCCTGGGCATATGCGTGGGGTCCCTACGAAGCGTGTGGCCGATCCACGCCCATTTGCGGCGCTTGATCTGGTGGTCAATCGGCGCTTCCTTGCATATTTCCCATAGCTCCCGGTTAGAGATGACTTCTGGCCAGAAAATGCCAAGGATTTGACGAAGGCATCGGTTGACGAACACCTGCAGAGGATGCGTGATGTCTTTGGTGACCTTCCACGTCTCGCAGCCATACAGCAATACCGATATGACGTTCGACCGGAAAATCTTGAGTTTGACTCTACGAGTCAACTTTTTCGAACGCCATACAGGTCGAAGCTGAGCAAAAGCAGCCCGGGCTTTGGCAATCCTGGCAGTAGCATCCTTTTCAGCTCCACCAGATTGAGAGACGATGCTTCCCAGATACGGGAACTGCTCAACTTGTTATTGGGGTGGGAAGTTGAGGTGCGGTCTCGGTGGGAAACCTGATGGGTGAGTCAGGTTTCTCTATAAAATACCAAGGAGCCTTCTGCTGTGTCTATGGCGGGACACGAATATAAGCAGTGCCTCAGCCAGTCCGCGTCATCCACGTCCCCGTCGTCCACCCTGGGACCTGCTACAGCCGCGCCGCCGCGCGTCCGCCATCTCGTGCTGTAGTTGCTAACGGATGCAGGGCAAAGGGCGAGTGTTCTGCGCCCAAAAACAGAACCTATCACTAGGGAGGATACCTGAATTAAACCGAGTGAGTCTGCATGCTCTGAGGTGGCAGCCCCACCAGCAGACTAGGGCACAGCGGGCTAATCACCTACTTGCCCGAAAACAAACGATTCAAGAAACTGAAATAGTGCAAAACCGGACCGATCTATTAACAACGACCTTTGGCATGAAATTACGGACTCGAATTGGCTTTTGGAACGTGCGAACCCTGACTGACGACTGCAGACTGGCCCAGGTTGAACAGGAGATGCTGAAGTACAAACTACATATTCTTGGACTCAGTGAAGTGCGGAGGAACGGGTTCGGAGAACTGAGAACATCCAGCGGTCTGACACTACTGTTTTCTGGAAAGGAGAATGTAGACGACACCCATGAGTATGGTGTGGGATTCCTTCTTGCTGAAGACGCTAGGAAAGCTCTACTGGATTGGAAGCCGATCTCAGACAGAATCATAACCGCCCGCTTCAATTCTAGAGTTAGGAAAATTACGGTGGTTCAATGCTACGCTCCCACCAACACCTCAACGGCGGAAGTAAAAGACGACTTTTATAGCGCTCTCCATAGTACACTGAAAGGGATCCGTAAGCAGGATATTATCATTCTAATGGGAGACTTCAACGCTAGGATGGGAAGTAGCAATACTGGCTGTGAAAGACATATGGGCAGACACGGACTTGGTGAACGGAATGACAATGGAGAACGATTTGTCGAATTATGCCAGAGTTACGACCTCGTTATAGGTGGGACTCTGTTCTCCCATAAAGATGTCCACAAATATTCCTTTACCTTCCCCGATGGCATCAGCCGTACTCAAATCGATCACATTGCCATAAGCTGCAAATGGCGAACATCGCTGCTAGATGTCCGCAACAAGCGAGGCGCAGACGTCGACAGTGATCACAAGCTGATGGTTGCCGAACTGCGTCTCAAGGTTGCCACAGCGCGGCGAGCGGTCGGCTCTGGCAAATTAGGTCGAAGGTACGACGTGAGGAAGTTGGAAGAACCCAACACCCGAAATAAGTTCACGTTAGAACTGCGAAATCGGTTCTCCGGTCTCCAAACTGAAACGGACAACACTGACGAAGAGTGGAATCGCGTAAAAATGGTCTACCAAGAAACCAGCTCTGTCGTCCTAGGATACAAAGAACGTAAACGCGATGACTGGATCTCTGATGCTACATGGAGTCTAATACAAATACGAGGAGAACTTCATAAAAAAATCCTAGGGGCTTCGAGTGTAACTGAAAAGGCTGATTTCCTGGAGCAATATAGGCAAATACGAAGACGCATATATCGTAGCACCAGAAATGACAGGCGACGATGGGCTGACGATATAGCTGATTGCGCACAATCTGCTGCCAATACGGGCAATCTTAGAGAGCTTTACAATGCCACCAAGACCTTGGCAGGGAGAAAAGGACACAGCAAGAAGCCTCTACGGGACAAACGGGGCAATGTCATCTCAACCTCGGAGAAGCAGTTGGAACGTTGGCACGAACACTTTGTGGAGGTCTTCAGTACATCAACCACGGCCCTCCCTGAGTTGCCGCCAAGCACACCGCCATCACGCCTGCTGGACGTAGACATCTCACCACCCTCACGCGATGAAGTTATAGGCGCTATCAATGCTCTCAAAAACGGGAAAGCTCCAGGTCTCGACCTCGTGACAGCGGAAATGCTTAAAGCCGATCCGTTTATCGCCGCTGATGTCATAACACCTCTCTTGGAGAAGATCTGGACTGAAGAGATGCTCCCCGACGATTGGAATAAAGGTGTCCTTATAACAGTCCCGAAAAAAGGCGATCTGAGCGTATGTGGTAACTGGAGGGGTATCGCTCTGCTCTCTGTACCATCGAAAATTCTGTGCAAGATCCTGCTTAACAGAATAACGAAAGCAGTTGAGCCACTCTTGCGGCTCGAGCAGGCTGGATTCCGCCCCAACCGCTCCTGTACGGACCAAATCAATACACTGAGGATCATTCTGGAAGAGGCATCAGAATGGCAACGTGACATTTACGAAAGACGTCCACTGCTGGACAAAGGCCTCCCCCAAGGATTTCCACAACAACCGGTCCTGCGCTGCCCGCATCCATGCGCATCCCGCGACCTTCACCAGGTCGTCGGTCCACCGAGTGGGAGGCCTGCCAGCACTTGTGGACATCGTCACTTTTTTCACAATAACCTCAATTGGGGGACAGATGGTACGGAGACAATGGGAATAAACGAACTGCTCAATGGAAATACCATTTGGCGTTTCGATTGAAAAACGATGATTATCCAAGACGCGGGAGCACTGCAGTTTTATAGATGTGATCGATGGGGAGTGCAGCTCGGTTTTATGCTCGTTTTTATGACGGGCTTTAAGTTTTGTTTGTGGCATTTTCAGCACATATTGAAGATAAACGTGTGAATACTACTTACTTTATTAAGATACAAGCTTTTGCTGTCGGCTTTGCCCGCGTGAATTTCGTTTTCACCAACTTCACCCCCTGGTTTGAATTTCCAAAATTTCCTTTTTTGTTCATTTAAGTTATGATAAGAAAAATGCTCTATGCATAATGTCGAGTTTCTATGTTCAACGGTTTCATCTCATAGTTGATTTACCTAATCAATCGCTTAATAATAATAAAAAAATCGAGCCGACTTGAGAGCCTTCTCTTTTTAAAGTCGGTTGAAAAAAATTACATCCACTACTTATAACATTTTTAGAGAATGGCCGACTGATAAGCTAGCACTAATTACTTATAGCGAGTGAATGCTATCGGGCCCGGCAGGTCAATTTAATGATTGGTTTAGTGCACTACACGAATCATGAGTCACTGGAGAGAAAGAGTGCCTCGGGGATGGGCTTGTCATTCGCATGCTTCCGCCCAATTTGACAGCACTAGATACCGTCTTCCTAGGTATAGCCCGATGTCGTCGGCTATTCTTAGTGCCAGCCAGTCGAAGGGGCCCCAAGGCCAGGTTGGATTTGTGGACACAAATATCCTCCGCTATCTGCGGACCTCCCTCCAGCCGAGAAGCTCCCACCGGGTGGTGATCTCCCCTGGGCAGTCTGGAGGACCCTAAACAGACTCCGGGCTGGTGTTGGGAGATGCCATGAAAACCGAGTCAGGTGGGGGTACTCGTCTGATAACCTCTGTGACTGTGGAGCCGTCCAATCGTCCAATCCATGGCTCACCTTTTAACCTGCCCCAACTGCCCTTCCTCCTGTACCTTGGAGGACTTGAATGAAGCCAACGATAGGGCGGTGGAAGTGGCCAAATACTGGTCGAAAATAAATAATCTAAATAAATAAAAAATAATAATCTGTGCCATTTCGACTCGAGTCGAGATGATGATGAGTGCCAGTCAACTTAATTATGCCGTAAACATTGTTTTAAATTGAAATAGGTAGTCCGAATCGTTATGTTAGTAGTTTAGTAGTTATGATAAGGTGAGATAACATTACTTTTATTTCTACGCGAAAGGTGACATAACATTACTTTTATTTCTTGCCATTTCCGCAGCCATTTGCTGGTGAGAATTTCGATTACGGTGATGTCTAACAAGGTTTCTTAATAATCATTATTATTTTATTGTCCAATTGGCTGCACAGATATGGCACCGCTGGACCCGCTGGTTTTACACTCCTATAGAGCGTAGGCAGAGTAACAAGCCAGCAATTTGCTGTTGGAATTCAGCGGTGAGTCTGATCGCTACACGAATTGGGATTTGGGAGGTCAATAGCTTAATATCTAATCTAATACTATTGTCTATTACATTTAGGAACTGGAATTTGAAAGGGCTGTATTATTACACCAACATAACGAAAAGATTTGTAACAACCGTGTAGGTAAGAACTTAGGTTACCTCATCTTCATCAGTCACGTAAATTAGATTTAGTATTATTCAAAGTTATAATTTCTATCAAGTAGGAAGCATATTTCGGGAAGACTGGCTGTTTTAATTGACTGTGTAAAATTGTATGATGATATTCTCTACCTTGAAATAGGCGTGATATGCAGTATTTTCACACATTGAAGTTATCAACTTTCATTTTAAAGTCGTACTTACCTATATAAAGAAGCTTTTGATGATACTGATGATACCTATATATGATAGGAATCTCTATATCAATGTTTTGGGTGTAATTACATTTATAGTTACAGTATCAAATAATTGAATGGAAGCGAGAATCGTGTGCGTAATTACAGTAGGTTTGTGTGCGAACAAATATTGACGCATTGTCTAGCCACGATTGTTATCAAACTTAGTAATTTTCGTGGAAAATACAAAATTATATGAAAGGTTCATATAATTTTGTATTTTCCATCCTTAATTTCTATAGAAAATATTGAAAAAAAAAGGAAAATTACTTCACTGTATGATGATTTTCATAATATTATCGATGCAGGCATAGGACGTTACGTACTTGATTCAAGTTATACAAGAAAAGAAGAGGAGAATTAAGTACCTAGGTGCTTTAATTCTGTGAAAGATAAAGAAAAATAAAACATAAAACGAGTAATAAACATGTACCTAGGTAGGTTCATCTCTGTCCATAAACTTTCGCATTTATACAAATAGGACAAAATATAGACGAAACTTGAACGTAACAATCACTAGTATAAATCATTCGGCGTCGCCTATCCCTGCGAGTATGATCCTCTCCACCGCACCTTTGTATGTAAAATGAGCGAACATTCGCCGAGCCGCAAAAAGGCATCTCTCTTTTATTGACATTAAATGGACGATATAAATTCCGCTGGCGGATTACGAGATTTATTAGCTTCAAAATTAAAGGAGACCGATTTCAATGGCGACGGTTGACAGCCTTCGTTTATGGCTGAAAGGAGAGGATGTAAAAAGGAAGCAATTGCTAAAACCCTTATTGAAAAACTTGTCTTTTTAATGGCGCGCGCTGCGGCCTTGTACCTATTGTGGTGGCGATCCAGGTTATTTATTTCATCTGTGGGCTGGGACTACTAGTTTTTTGTATGACTGTTGTCAGCGAGAGTAATGTTAGTCAAGAATCAATTACAGGTTATACTTACTTTTAATTTCTCATTAGCAATATTGCAAGATATCAGCAGGTGATACTGTGACCAGAAAGAAAATAAAATGGGTACAGAGGCAGAGATGGTCATGAGTAGAAAGCAAATGTCGAATAACATGGTGAAATAAATAGGTAGGTAGCTACCTATTTCCAGATTCGTAACGTATCTAAAAGCTTGTATCGAAAACTCATGGTATGGTAAGGTACGAGTATGTTCAGCAGTCGACGTTTGTGGCATTATAGTTAAGGAGTTAAATAATTATCATGAATTATTCAATTATTCGTCAATTGGTTTACCACATATGGGATATCCTGTTCGCTTGGAATTGCCGATTATCAAAGTAAACTATAGTAATATTGAATCTGCTAAACAAACATTAATTATTTATTGCTTACACATTTTGCGGCAACGACGCCCAATTCGATTACCAATATTCGTAAATGATGGATTTGATCAGGGTAAACATAAATACTTAGGTGTACCTACCTATTAAAATATTATGCTTGCAACTAATTAAGAAATTATTCAGTTAAATGATTAATTTATCAGTTTGATATCTGTAGCTATCTACCTACTGACTGAAAGCGAATCTCATGATTAAAATGATGTACAGATGCAGTGGCCAGGCCAGATACAGGAGAGATTCCCATAGTACCCAAGGCTTGATATTTGCATTTCTTTTATGAGAAATTAGGAGCCCTGAATGGACTATCTTTTATCATTATTTTAATCAGATTATTTTTGACTAATATTGGCCACGTCATCTATAGTAAAGGAGGAAGAGCAATTGGGCCATGATAAAAGATGAGCCATATTGAACAGCTGCACAATCACGTAGACCTTCAGACGAGTAACCCACCTGACGGCATTCCTAAAATCAACCCGGAGTTTGTTTACTGGACTATGAAAGTTGTGTACTTCAAAAACGACAAAATGTATTTTTTTCAAACATGATATACCTATTTACATGGTAAGAGATCGCAAACGGTAGTGCGCCTAAAGTAAAACAAATGTTACCTATCTGAAACGCCTTGTTTAAAGGATTACGTACTAAACATTTTAATGAAGCTTTTGATGCACTAGGTTCCGAATAGATACATAGTAAATAGATAATCTTTAATATCACGGTATTATGATCCTGATGAGTACATGTCCCAGTTAATCAATCTAGATTACGCGTTCTGAGAGCCTTTGTTACGGTATTCCTTTTGAGAATATCTATTATTCAGGGAACTAGGCGAAACTTCTTTCACAAAGGGTCGGCTTCGTGAACCGTGCCCTCACTCTTTTGGAGGGCTAAATGGGTTCACGTTGGTATATAAGAATGCCTATGACATAGTAGTTTACAATTTTGGCAGAATTATTTTTTTTATAGATATGTCCGTTGATATCTTCGCAAGATATTAGCTAATGGTAATTTTTGTATCACAAAATCATAGACCACCTTACCTAGTAGTCTTCCCACCTAGTATACTTTAGTTAAAGTAAGTTGCTAGATAGGTAGCTAAAGTTCTAGCGTACCTACCAATTTTTTTATACATATAGGTATGTAAGCAAAACGTCAGGGGCCATAAAAATAATTTGCTCAGTTCAATGGGTTTCTTTTCCCTTTTAAATATTTGTTTGATACATTAGCTACGTACCTGAATGCCTAAAGTTATTCTCACCAGCTTCTTACCAATAGGTAATATTTTGGCCTGTGGTGTGGCCCTAGAATAGCACCAACCCATCTCTTCCCGTGGGTGTCGTAAGAGGCGACTAAGGGATTTAATACACCGGAGGATGGGCAGCAGCATCTTTCCGCGTACTATGCCATCACACTGCGATCGCCAACCCGCCTGCCAAGCGTGGCGATTACGGCAAAACCCCTCATGGATAAAATCCTTGGGGGAGGCCTTTGTCCAGCAGTGGACGTCTTTAGGCTGAGAGAGAGAGGTATTAATTCATGAAATTGGAAATCCCATTATCAGATTATATTCAACCGACCGTAGTGACAGCTATTAATCAATATATTATTATTAGCTACCGGTTAGAGTACACCGTCCAATATTGCTGATGTGGAATTTCCAAACTATTCGACACAAAGCCCGGTTGAAACTTCAGTGTGTTCAGTTCAAATGCACCTGTATTTACTTTAATACAAAATACAACCTATCCAAATTCATTGCAAAATCGCCACTATTATTGCCTCATAAAAGTCCATGTTTAAGTTAACCTTGACGTGCAGTTCACTGTACATTGCTTGATATCGAAATTTGCGAACGCTGCGATCCAACAAGCAATAATGGGACAGTATACAGGGTGTTTGCGATCCGCCACAAAGTACAAAGGGTGTTTGTAAACAGCCTTATTGCACCGAAATTGATGCGTTCTCGGTCTTGCTGCGGCGGCGATGGCCTCAAGTGGTCTAATATGCCATAGGGTTGTTAAAAAAATTATGTAAGCTAGCTAACACTGAAGAACTAATTAGTCTTGATTTCTTTTTTCTTTTGGTTATTGAACATTATGATTTTATCTCTAACGTACGTAACGAACGCAAAATTGTTAGCATTTACCATTTTTAATTTATTATATACTAGCTGTGCCCGCGACTTCGTCCGCGTGGACATTTGAAACCATTGTGATTTGAAAAATGATGTACTGGGAATTGGACTCGTCTGAAACTAAAAGGAAAATTGTTTGGTATTAGAGGAATTCGGGGTACAAAAACACTCTCACCTGCTCCGCATCCTGTCAAAATCTCTGCTTCTATTACGTTTCGTTCTAAATTTGTTATTTTTAACCTGGTGCCATTACAAAGTTTAGGAGGGCTTACATTTCTAAGGAGCATTATAGGTACTTGAACTTTTAAAATTATTTTGTGAGCTGGCAACCCAGGAGCACTTAGGGATTCCAAAAATTCTATAGGGTAGTTTGTGGATTCTTCTTCTTCCGTAACTCTATTAATAGAGACATATTCTACACAATCATCCGGAACAAAGCTCAAAATTTCGGCATTTATAGCTGCTCCCTGTTCATTTTTTGGTGTTAAAATCGCCCTCTCGCAAAGCCACGTATTTTCTTGAGAAGCTATCGCGCTCGCATATTTACTGTCAAATGCATTGAAATAATGTAGTGCCACAATCTAGAACTCTTTAAACACGCCCTTATCTCATCAGCCCTTGTTCCACGTGGTATGACAGGGAGAGTCTGACGAAAGTCCCCACAAAAAAGAACTGTAACGCCACCCATGGGTTGGTCATTTTGTCTTATATCCCGTAACGTTGTGTCCACTGCTTCAACCGCTTTTCGGTTAGCCATAGTGCATTCATCCCAATAATATTGCAATCGCGTAAAACCTTAGCTTTATCGCTGCTTCTGGAAATGTTACATACGGGGTTCTCAGTGCGGTCTAAGTCAATTTTGAACATCGTATGGGCAGTTTTTCCTCCTGGCAACAAAGTGGCTGCTATGCCGGACGAAGCTACAGCAAGCGCAATTTTACTTTGGCTTCTTATCTTTGCTAAAATCACTTTTGTAAGGAAAGTCTTACCGGTTCCACCGGGAGCATCTACAAAAAGCATTTCTCCTAAGGCATTGTCTACGCTGCGACAAACACGATCGAATATTAATCGCTGTTCTTCAGTTAGCCTAGAGACATCAGTCAGTATGTAAGGTTTCGGATCTATATATATTAATTATGTAAGAAGAAGAAAAGAATAATTCCAATTCTATATAACCAATTCTATATAACCAAAACAAACACCACAATTTTCATTCCAAACAATAATCGCAGCCGAAGTCGCAGGAAACACCTAGTGCACAGAACAGACCACGCATGCAGGGTCGTTCTTACCGAAAACCCAACCATAGCGCGTTTTACTTTTGCACAGCGCCATCTAGTGATGGTTCACCGAATCAACCGTGATAAAAACATTAAAATGTAATAATTATGTAATTTTTAGAAATATTATATTATAAATAAATAAGAACACAAAAAAATATATTTATAAACTTACTTACGCAAATCTAGAAACCTGTTAGTTATAAACTTAAAGCAATTACGTTACTTTTTCTTTAAATTAATGTAACTTTTTTATTTATGAACCGATTTAAATAAAACAAAGCCTAAATGTTAAGTGAAGCTTAGCACAATATATTGCTGAAAACCGCATCTTAATCGGTCAAACCGTTTCTGAGATTAGCGTGCACAAACTCACCGACAAACAGACAAACAGACAAACCGACAAACAGACAAACAGACAAAAATTCTAAAAATCGTTGATTTGGGTTCTGTTACGATATTAGATACTCCTTATAATAGTTTTTCATATTTATCTTCCATGTACAGACATCACCCACTTACGATTTTATTATATGTATTGATTGATTTCATAGCCTAAGGACTTTTGTATCAGCACAGATTACTAAAAACTTTAACTACTTTGTGGTATCAATCAACGAACAGGTGATGCTAAGAAAGTAAGGGGGCGAAAAACCAATGTTGATGCCATTGCACATAATGTCTTTTGACATTTTACATTTTATAAGGACATAATTGGATAATTTTAAGACCTAAGTGTGGATTCTTGGCAACCCTATGCCACATTGGCCGGAGGCTGCTGCCCAAGGTTCAATCACCACGACGTTAATTGAATGAGCATAAACTATTCATAGCAAATGAATGCTTACATTAATTGGTGCTCTGTTTTGAATACGTCGCCGATTGACGGTAATTAGAGGGAAGGATGGTGCCATTTTAATGGCTCCAGCAATATAGCTGTCATTTCGGGAGAATAGACCGGATTATTATTCATTAGGTGATAGTGCTGAGCTGATTAAGGATTTTATTCAATGCTAATGAACTTTAGAAAAAACAATGGTTCAATAATTAATTTTTAAACATACTCTGTGGTTCAATAATGTTTTTTTACTCAAAGATCTGCGAACTATTTGGTCTTCTGTAGGTTAGTTATGGTAGTGGTACCTAAGTTAATTTAACATGGTTTCATGAGACACTGAAAAACTAATGCCATCAATGTAAGTAATGACATACATTGCTGCAACAGACATAATTAGCAGGGATTTCGAAATTCCCATCTTACTTCACTAATATTACATCCGAATTAGACCACAAATTTAGACGCAGCAAGATCTATATATAGTATCAGAGATGGGCAAATTTTTATTCGAATAATCATCCGAATAAAATTTTATCCGTGGAAATTCATCCGCGGATAAAATTTATTCGAATAATGCCCATCTCTGTATAGTATGAGCTATGACCTAGTTTAGTAGCCAGCCTTACATATTCCCTCCATCAATGCCTATTTTCGAATACTCTAGCTGATCGCAAATGCAGCTCGAATGACGGGGTAATTAATATGATACATTGGCTGGAAATAACTGGATACTGGACGGTATTGATTTCTCCTCATATTTGAGATATTCTGTGATTCAATATACAACAAGAGATGTTACCAGAGAAGTAGATTATAGTGATAGTTGAATGCTGCGAAGAGCAATAAATTAATAATTATATAAATGATTTAGTCGCATCTTTAGGATCTCAGGTCCGACTTCAGATCCAGGTTTTTCTTCTTTTTAAAAAAAAAGAAATGTGTTCAAGAGCCTATCCAGTAACTATCCTGTACGTAGGAATGCATTAGAACTTGGAAAACTATATCCATAGCAAGTTGCAATGCAATATCCTATAGCAATTTTATAATGATCTGAAAATAGACACGGAATAAGAAGAAGAAGCGTGAGAATAAAAACTAATCTACATCTTTGCGCGATTATGCAGAGTACGGCCCTGTGCCCTGGGACGTTAGAGTTTGAGAGTACGGCCCTGGGCTTTGACTGACTGGCCACCCCTTAATTGCGACAGCCCATCGATCATGATAACGACGGCTCTTAAACTTTGAGCCCAATTTGGAGAAAAAAAATTGCAATCCGATTTGGTCCTGTAAAAACGGCCATTTGACTTTACCGTAGTTTGCAGAGAGGGAATTCGAAAAAGTTCTAAACGTTACCTTTTTCAACAAGCAGACCTTATTTAACTAATTTGTCTGACTTAATATTTTTTCCGGCCGTTAACAATACTAATTATACCATTAGAAGTTCGATTGTGTACTACACCTATAGACGTCAAGTGTTATTGATGATCAACACAAAAATAGCAATGTTTTGCGAAGCCTCTAATCAGTTTATATAAATTCTGACTCCAGAGAAGAAAAAAGAAAACGGCTTGCACTTTGTGATGAACTACGTGATACGTGTTAACAATTTAAATAATGTATCCATGTGTTGTTTGTTCGCTCAAGCAGCAATAGCGCAGAAAAGCTTTTCACTCTTACCAACCTCCTCTTTTTCTGTTGCTTACTAGGTACTTACTCCGCTGGCTCAGTAACTCATAAGTGATTTTTCGCCTCCGAGACGAGAGAACGCCATTGATTTCTATTCTGCGCGATGGCCAGTTGCCTGGTCCCAGCTCACGCAAATCAGCATCCACAGTGACTCTCCAGCGATATCTGGGGCGCCCAACTGGGCGGCCTGTCCTGCCACTTTTCTCAGGTAGGCAGGTTCTTTTTCTGATAAGTACATCTTGTTTTTTTTTTCCTTAAAAAATAAACTGCCAAATACTTTAATTCCAGCCCGTTCACTGAATGTAATGGTAAAACTAAAATGTGAATAAAAATATTTTCGGGCCTCGATGACGATTTCGTCTAACCCGGCGCTTGCCAAGTGGTTCACTCGAGCCCTCGTCTGGTGGAAATTTTAATTGGGATCAATTTTTGAAGCGTCTGGGTTCGCATGCCTAGCACCAATACAAATGAGCTAGTCTGAGCTACCTGTATGGATTTTGGCAATTACGATTCGCGTTTCTAGAGGCTTTCTGAAAAATGAGAAAAGCAAAATGAACTTTATATGTAAAAGAGATAAAATATTGTATTTTTATAAACAAAACTATACCAAGCACTCGTTATTAGAGTGTGGGAGTGTAAACAGTAATTACTTATATCACCTGTAAAAGCTGCGAGTGCTACTATCACAAATCAATAAGTTTGGAGAGTTTTTTAGTTTAATTAAATTAAATTAAATTCCACATCATAATAGTAGAAATAAGTACATTTTGTTACGTCAATAATATTTAGGTATAATGTTACATTATATAACAAATAGTTAACTATGTTTCAATTCGCTTTCTATTTTAAAATACAACGACGCAGACACAGTATAATTAGCTCGTATCCTTTGCACACAAGCACGTCGCATGCTCTGAAAACAATGCATTTTCTTGTGACCCGCGGTTTTCATAACAAGCGTTAAGTTCGCAAACAAAATTATATTATATTTTGTGTTTCAAATTTATTTTCAGGCCAAAAATTTAAAAGTTAGTTGGTACCTAATTATTTATTTATTTTTAACAATGTGAATATCTCAACTAACTTTTGCCTTCGTCCGCTTAAATTTAGTTTTTCACCCATTCCACTAAAAGGGTTAAATTTTCAAAATTCCTTTCTTAGTGATTATGCTGTAAAAGTACCTCTGTAAAATTTCAAGTTTCTACGTTCAGTGGTTTTGTCTCTGCGTTGATATACCAATCAGTAAGTCATAGTAAAATTTTATAAATATAGATTAAAATAAAACTGTGTCTCTGCCTTCTATTTTCACTTAGATAATTTGATCAGAATATTTTTGCATCACATTCGCATATTTCAAAGTCTTCTCTTATCTCGCTAAGTCCTCTATCTCCCAGAAGAACGGTAAAAAGTAATACACTGTGGTAAAACCACTCATTTCCGCCATCATCGCGCGAAAATTGCCACCAGAGGGCGCTCCGGTCACGTTGACACGCGAATAATTAATTCAACGTGCAATATAGTCTCGGAATGGAGTAGTTAAAAACATCGTTAAGTTCATTGTCGGAGGCGTTTAACTCCGTGCGAAGTTTTCACGTTACGAATACTTGAAAAGTCCATTACACGGTTGAGAGGGCCGCCGCACACCGCCTCAGTAATTACGCAGACATGGACAGATTTCATTTAAACTTCGTGACATCGCCGCTCGCGCTGGTGACGTTGACGACGCCTGTCAGCTTGTTATAAAAATGGTGGGTGGCTTATGAATAAAGAATAAAGTCATAATTGGTTTAGATAAGTATTTAGGTTAGTATTTATGAGACTGGTACAGGACAAATGGCGTGAAAAAAGGGAGGCCTATGTCCAGCAGTGGGCTAATATAGGCTGAAAAAGAAGAATAAAGAAGAAGAAAAAGAGGTATTTAGGGTCGAAAGAAGCGGTCTCAATCTTTTGTCTCCTAAACTACACGATCGATGTTTTGCTAAGAATTCATTTTACTCATTTTTATCATACGAAACCGATTGCTCTAGCATCTAATAGATAAAATAGTAATACTAAGTTACTATAAACCAGTTATTCTGACGTGATGATGGCACACTTATCCGCGCCATTCAGCTTCCAATTGGCTGGTTAGGCAATAAGCAATAACCCTATACTGCACCCTCATAGGAAGTGCCTTCAATGGCGTAGATAAACCTAATGACTGCGCTCACGAAAATTCGCTTTTATTATATCCCTGGTTTTAATGGGGAAGCATACTCGCTGAATTGAAATCGCTAACAAAATAATTTAACCTAAATTTTCACAAATTTAAATAAAATAGTAAACGACATTTTTAGTGAAGATATTGAAAACAGCTTTCTAAGAAAACGCACTAGGCACCTACTACTAATACTTAGGCACTTAACAAAATTTGTAACTGACATGAAAATGGAAAATTATTTATCTAGGTACCAAACCTAGATAAATAATTTATCTGCATACACAGCAACACATACACAATTCAGGTGAAAAATGGCAGACATAAAAAATTAGAATGAAAGCAATACACTGGAACCATGGCCCATCTCAGTACATATATCGCTCGGAGGACAATACACAGATTTTCAGACGCGACATAGCATACACTAGCTTTATTCTCCGAAACACTCATATATTGATCACTCAGAGATGGACAATAGGGTAAGGTTGCCTTAGACGTACCACTTCAGGAAAAATCACTATAATTTCTAATATAATTTAAATAAAACAAAAATCTTTGCACATATAAAATCTTAGTTTATTAACGTAACAGAAAACATTAATAGACATTTAAAAATCTCTTAATAAAATTGTGTTCTTAACATTTTACAAAAACCTTCCTTCGGTACGATTATGGTAACCGGTTGCATTAATCGTACTACGTATAGCCTAAGTCGTACTTCGAGTAATTATGTCTTATTTCAAGTATAAGACATTTGACAATAAAAAATTGCGTAGACTTATATGCTACGAGATCAATTTCAGTCTTCTTCATTATAATAATAATAGTTAAAAGTACTAATTATTAGAAAAATATTTCCATAACACCTAAGTCGTACCACTAAGATTTAGGAATTTTCTACTGGTACGACTTAAGCAGCGGGGTGCACAAAGTTATAAATCAAAATTAATAACATAACCTAAAAACCGTATAGCATTTATCCTTGCTCACATCAATCAGAAAACACTACAAAAACAGTCAGGAATGAGAAAAATAATTATTTCATCATAATATTACGTGAAATGACTTACGACTGACGTAAAAATATTAGTGAAAACTGTGCAAAAACTTACTTTTTCATTATTTTTCGATCGCGAAATCCAACAAGCCGCCGTGTGTTATTGTTTACCCGTGCGACTGAGTAGAACCATTTTGTACCGCTAGAGGTCATATTTTCAAGACGAGTGCGCAGATGTCGACGTGGTAAGGCAACCTTACCCTACTTCAACATATGATAATTACAATCAAATTAATACTCATTCATCAAATCCTACATTTTATCTTCATAAAATAAGGAATCTCCAGTGATTTCACACAATGCATAGAAAATTGCATCGGCGCTCTGTTATTAAGACGATTCAAAGGAGAATACAATTGCAGCGATAACGGAATGAGAGGTTCGGAGAAGCTTTGTGCAATCAGAGAGATTCATTCTGCGATGGCACGAGGGACAGTGGACGTGACGTTGCTTTTTGTAGACGATGAATGATTATAATAATCGTGAGGAGTTTTTCCATATGGAGAGGATTTTTCTGACTATCACGAAAAACATGGTAGTCCACAAACAAGCTTCCCTATCATCGGAAAAGTAGATTGAAAACAGTGATTAATCAAATGAGTATGCAACTGTAATCTGCATAGCTTTTGGATATCATTTTTGAAGAATTTTTAGCTGTCACCATATTATGGCTTCATGTATGATCTGTATATTGATAGTGGAAAACACAGTTGAAAATAATTTGCAAAAGGTTTTCCTTTTAATCTAAGTGAAGAGCTTTGGTGGTGTTGGCTCTTCATAACACTTCGGTTCATTTTATTGTCATCGCTGAATTTTTCACAATATGACCTAAAAAGCATGTATTCGCGACACGTGTGTAACTTGGTCTTTTTTAATGCCGTTTAATTCTAGTCCGGATA
The DNA here is from genome assembly GCA_018467065.1 of Ephestia elutella. NCBI lineage: Eukaryota > Metazoa > Arthropoda > Insecta > Lepidoptera > Pyralidae > Ephestia > Ephestia elutella. The sequence goes on along the minus strand of CM031581.1, from coordinate 6,001,709 downwards.
TGAGCGGGAAATGAGCCCGCCTTTTTGGACCGCTTGACGCAAAATATTACCTACATGTAATAAATATTCCCTTATATTTCCTTGAAAATTTGCAAGTTAATCACATTCAGAATAATTTGAGTGAAATGTAGTTGATATTTAATAATTTTCTCCCGTTAGAATTTTTTTTTAATTGAAAACGGACATAGTTTTACTGAGACATTCATTCTGCCGCGATGTAACTAATTTCAGTATGTTGTAGTTATTCACAATATTTTTTAAAAAGTATTCAAGTGACGAGTTGTCTTTCAGATATAGCTCTTTTGTTTCTCATATAATTTAGTCGAAGGAAACTTGCCTTCTAAAAGTGCTATAGCAACAAAGTCGGAGTAAGCCACTACATAACTATTTATTTCAACCGTTTAAATCAATACAACCCTTTTAAACCATTCAAGCACGCCAATTAAACCAACAATCTGCGAGTACACGATCCATACCAGAGCACATCAATATAATAGAAGGCAATGTCAGGGAAAAGACACATACTATCTATCTAAAGTCCATCTACAATGAGGCCCAGGGGCTTTATTAATTTATTTATACAAACTTTATTGATCCAATAAAAAAAAATATTTATGAAAAAAAGCTATTAATAAAGTTGGTATAGAATTTGAAGAGTATGTGGTATTTATTTCTTAACAGAAAAAAATAATTTATACCTCATAAAAACTATTGAAATGATAGTTTTTATGAGGTATAAATTATTTTTTTCTGTTAAGAAATAAATACCACAAAGTAAAAGAGTAAGAAAAAAAATTATAAACAAAGTAAGACAAATTATCCCAACCTTTTACATCGGTAGGGTTTCGATTGACAAAGGTAACATTCTGTACATGTTGTACTGTGGCTAGACAACTCCGATAGGTTGGATCAAGACGACAGCACACATTACTCGTCGTAATGAGCCCAGCGGCCTTTAATCATCAGGAAAGGCTCATAAATCCTAATTACCAGTTATAAAATCGATTGAGCACGACATAACGAGAAATATTGTTGTTCTGAAGATTCATAGTCTCATGTCTTCAACCCTGATTAGATTATAATTGCAGTAGGTTTACATTTATATGCAAATGTATGTGATTTGATTTGCTAATTAAACACGCAAAAACGTACTGATTTGATGACATTTGTTGATGAATAAAAAATGACCAAATCAAAATCATAATGCTATGCCGTTGCTGTAGTGAAATGAGTTTAGTTTTTTTTACTAATTACTACATGAATAGTCATTTGTATTTAATTTATCCTACCTATTCAAAATGTGTTGCAAGCATGATTCGTGGCGTGAATAGAATTAATAGACACCTTTGGCATTGCCACTTCGTGCTTTGGAAGACACATTAAGTTTTATTGACAACATTAGCTTTTGCCCGCGGCTTTGCCCGCGTGAATTTCCCACGGGAACAGTGCTTTATCACGGGATGAAAGGTACCCTATGTCTTTCTCCATACTTCTAACTATGTATGCAAAATTTCAGGAAGATTGGTTCAGTAGATAAAGCGTGAAGAGGTAACAAACAAACTCACTTTCGCATTTATAATATTAGTTAGGATTATAAGCATTAAAAAGCTGACAACTGTTTTGAACAAAAAAAAGAAGCATTTCATTACAAGAAAAATGGATTGTACTCAACAACAACAAAAAATAAGTAAAGCAAAAAAACATGTAATATTTTCACAAATGGTTTATTGGAGTAGCGGATTCTGCACAGAGATTCACACTAGAATGAGCAGTCAACAGCGTTCGTAGCAGTTCGAAACACTCGTAGCACTCGTAGCTTCACCAAAAGTTTTGTTGTTGTTGCAATTTTAGTGGACGGCGATGCGTAGTACGCCGAGTTTTTGCTATTATGTTGGGAACAAGTTAAAAGCGACTAGCGATACGAATAAGGTACTAAGGATTCAGAAACAATACCGTCGATTGGTTCGTAGCACTTCGTAGCAGTTGTCGTAGCATGTGCAATGTAACTGAAAGTATTCATCTTTATTACTATTTCAGAAGCTAAATTCCAGTACTGGATGGGCAAGGAAGCGGCCTGTATCCATTAGAGCTTCCAGTGGGTGTCCAATGCTGCGCTTGCCAGAGTGTAGTGATGTTGATAATACACGTATAATTAAAATCTGTGATAGAGTTGTCAATATATACATCTAGCATATTATTATCTGAGTTCGGAGCGACAACTTTATTAGTACTATTTTTATTATCTGATCAGACAGACATTGACCTGTTTTAAATTTTTCTGAAATTTTATGTAAGTATAAAATAGAAAGATATAGATACCAAGATTGATTTTTTGAAGTAAATTTTTAATTCTTTTACAGTGACGTTTGTATATCACAATTATATTTTAAAGAGGGAGTGTAAGTAAGTTTGTTTGTAGAGGTAAAATTCGGAACTACTGAACCGATTTCAAAAATTCTTTCACCAATAGAAAGCTACATTATACCTGAAAGTACATAGGCTTAGGCATAGCGAAGCGGGGGCGAGGCGCTAGTCGATGATAAATAAAAAGATCTGTGTACATATAAAATCGGACGCTCGCTGATTGACCGATTGGTCTATCAATGCAGAGACGAAACCGCAGAACGTAGAAATTTGAAAATAAGCTTAGAGGTTCTTTATATGTAATACGTAAGCAATTTTAAAACTTCAAAATATTTTTTTAACTTATAAATTTTGTGCAATAAAGTTTTTAAATAAATAAATAAGCACTAAGAAAGGAATTTTAGAAGTTCCACTCTTCCAAGGGCAAAATCAAGTAGGTAAATTCGCTTTCGTCTATCCCTTGCACCACGCTAAGCGACCACTAATCCGATGTTACACCAGATTTGCCACTTTCGCACTGCGTTTTAAAACGTCCGAGCGTTTGTTCAGCCGATGTACAAAAGCGTTAGGATTAACGCAGTGCATATCCGCGCCAACAACAGATAGGTCAGATTTATTTTTGAACAATATTTACAATTTATAAAAGTTTATAACATTGGACCTAGAAAGTTCTAAAAGTTTGTACCAACCCTCATGCAGTGAGTTAGATGAGGATGTATACCTAATTAAAGTTAATACTAATCGTAATCATAATAATTATTTAATATAATCCAACATCTCCATCACTATGTGGATTTTAATACAAAAAGGCTGGGCCGATTTTGATGGGCATGGGTGGATGAAATATGTAGAACTAAAAAGAAAAATGTTGTGTGCAAATATATTAACTGCACGCACATAATAAGAATGTTGCTATCCTCAAATTCACAGCAACAAAATCTACTTAAACTTGTCAGGTATAACCGTACAGGTAAAGGGAAAAGTGAAACAATTTGAACTTTACGTTTTCAATTCCGGTGCTTCTCGTCTACATGTAAAACGGATTTAGATAGCGAGCGTCAAAGGCGATCCACGTGTTATGGAATCGCTCGGGCGCTGGCAATAAATTGTCGATTGAAACCTGTATATTTCTTACTGATTTCGGGCAGAATTTCTTCGGGAATTCCCTGGGAGGTTGGCCGACGTCTAGTTGAAAGTGTTTTACATTAGCACCGAATTAAATTACATCAATAATATATTACATAAAAATATTTTGTGTTCAGTAATGATGAAAAAACTGTAAAGATATATAAATATACGAATCAAAAATTGATTTACAATTTAAAAAAATTGACCTAGAAACTGAAGTCGCAGGCTATCAATTCACAAACACACATACATACCTAAAAAAGTCTCTGTGTCATATAAATAAAGTCAATCGAGGGAAAGGGCTTTAAACTGGGGATTCATCCACTCATAGGCGATGGGCTAGCAATCTGTCACTACCTGAATCTCCATTCATCAGAGAGTCCACTATTCAGCTAAGCGTGGCCTTCGAATCTCACGACTCTTGGCTCTGTCTACCCCGTAAAGGATAAAGACGTGATTCTATGTATGTATGTCATATAAATACAGTGAAGACGAATGACGGAAAATTGGCAGCACACGAACAAGCACGTAAATTTTCAGCGAAAATGTTCTATATAAGTTAAGACATAATGCAGCTAGCAGTAATATAAAGTAGGGTTTTTGCTGCAACGCCCAAAAAGTTGAATTCGGAAGCGTCATCTCTCCGCATGAATATGGAACGGCTCCGACACTAAGTTAATATGTATGAATGTAACTTGTTAACTCGGCAACCGGCAGATGGCGACGCAGTGTGACCCCCCTTTCTACTACCCGCTTTATAATTCAAAGATTTGCTCGCGAATAAGAACGTCTTCGCAAAATTATTCAAAGTACCATGTATGTATTCTGTTTTCAGAAAATGTCGATTGTTGTTATTGCGATTGTGCAGAAATAGTATGTTTAAATCTTAGATAAAGTATAATATGTACTGACTATTATATTAGATCTATAGTGTATATTGTATGATGATATAATTATCGATTTTAAATCCTAATTCGAACTCAAAGAAAAAGACTTACATCATGGCACCAAGATGGCGGAATACCTTAAATACACCCACTTAAATTCATTGAATGTACCCACGCTATTACGTTATATATTTTAAAAATATACGTTGAAAATAGTTTTTCAAAGAATGTACTTGAATAGCATCACTAACAGCAGATACTGGAGCCGCAAACAAGATACGAAAACACGTACAAAAGCCAAGTAAAATGCATACAAAATTTCCGTAAGTATATGTACTCAAGCCCCGATGGTGCAAGATAAAAATAACATTACCGTCGGAATATCGGGACTTTCAGGACGTCTCGGAAGGGGCGAGACGAGCGGGCCGATAAATCAGGCGCTATTGTCGGGAAAGTCGCAAATCGGCGCGCCCGAGCCGATTCGCCGTATCTCATTCGGAGCACCTTTTTGAAAAGCACCAATTTATTTAAAACTTTTATTGCCATGTAGGCCACTAACCCGCTATCAATAGTTTTTCTAATTTTTTTTGGAAGCCTGGCAGTGATAATGTCAAATTAGGTAAACCAGTAACTTTTTCGCCTTGTGTGTTGTGTCATTCTTTAGCTTCATTGTCGTAACTATGTGTCAGGACATTATTAAATACTTATTTAGAACATTGAGAAAAGTAGAGTAAAGCCGTCACTAAAAATTAACTAACAAATATTTTTCATCAATCACAAGTTATATCTGTCATCTGTAATATAATCTATCTAAAGAATGATTGGTGTTCTTTTGGAATAAAATTGAGTTTTTCAAATAGGTGCTTTTCAAATAGGTGCTCTAATAGACAAGCGTTGATTTGCTTCTCGGAAAATTGTCGCAAATAAAAGTTTGACAGCGACACGCGTCTCACAACACGAGCATAGCACTGCTTGAATATCGTATATCGTAAATTCATTATTGTGAGCGTCATAAACAGCACGCAAACAAAGAGATTGCTATCGCTTGATGGGGTAAATAGTTATGAAATTTAACGAGCACTGGAGTTTATAGTATCTAATGCCTTTAGTACTATAGTTATGAATAATAACATTAAAGAACAAAGTTCCTCGCCGTGTGAGATGAATGTGGGAAAACTAATAACTACCGGTTTGACTTTGAACCTTTGCCGCAAGCACAAACTAGCTTTCCTATACTTCCAGGCTATTTTTCAGAGTAGCTTCAGTATAAAAAATAAATATATAAAATAAACAGGTCCAAGAACGTAAGTTTTGCGAAAACACCAAAGCATAGGTATGCCAAATATTAAAGGCAACTGGGCGACAGAGTGAAATAAAATCACCGTAGTAGGAAGTACCGTACATTGAAACACGAAGAATCTAGAATAGTAATGATGTATTCAAATGGGATCCTCTGGAGTGCAGTGTTCCCGGGAAACGTCCCGTTTCCTTCCCGTTGGAGCAATCAGCCGCAGCTGTTGACCACTCCAAATGCAAGCTGTTATAGCTGCACGAAAATCTTCTAGTATTTTTTCGTGTTCTAAGTATTTCTTTTGCATTATGAACCTTAACTTTGGCTTCCCTTGATTGGCTCAGTAAGAAAAACACACTTTACTTTTTTAGAAGAATTAGGTATGTTTGAATACCCTTTTAACTACTCATGTGGTTTGAAGCTACAAAACATAAAACGGATGCCACTCTTTGGGGTATTCTCAATAAGGTTCATTATTGTACTGTATACACGTTACGCGTCATTTCCTTATCTGCTTGTAGTTTCAGCAAAAGACCTGGGTGTAATATTTGATACCAAATTAACTTTTCACAATCATAAATTAGCTCTGGTCAAAGATAGTTTTAAACGGCTTGGATTTGTATTACGAAACTCTAGAGATTTTAATAATCCGCACGCAATCAAACTTTTATATTTTGCACTAGTTCGTAGTAAACTAGAGTCAAGTAGTTGTGTATGGAATCCACACGAGGCTTCCTACACGCTTATGTTAGAAAAAGTTCAGAAGACTTTTTTAAGATACTTCTATAAACGCATTTATGGTTATTATCCCTACTTATATCCTACGTTATTCCTACTAGGTATACTAGGCTTTAATTCTTTAAGAACACGAAGTGTAATTATCAATTAACTATTTGTCTAAAAGTATTACGAGGTTACATCGATAGCACCGAGCTTCATAATCAACTGTGTCGTTTGTATGTGCCGAACAGAAACCTTTTACATCGTAAATGTCAATCAAAAAAATTGTTCGCAACACCGATCACATGCACTGTATCTCATGCTCAGTCTCCTCTCTGCCGCATGTTAGCAGATCTCAACGCATTCCTGAACCAGGAGCCTGAATGTGATGTATTTGCGGATAGATGGAAGACGCTTGTCAGGAATTGTTTGCTGTTTTGTGAGAATGGTGAATGTGAGTCGACTTGCATGTGATAAAAATGCAAATGTTTCTTTTATATCTGTTTTTCTTTTTTTTTTTAAATTTCAATTTATATCTTCTATTACTTAAATACTGTAATTGTACCGTATGTACCGTTGAATTTAAATAAATAAATAAATAATAATAAAATTATAAATAATAATAATCAAATAATCTATAAAAGTGTTGGATTCACGACTCTATAATTAACAAGAGCACATGTATATTTCTCCAGAATTTAAAGATAAGAAATAGTTCTCTGGCATGTTAGGCGATCAAGACTGTTTCATGAATTTCTTTCGGCATTTCTTCTCAGCAGTGGTCGTTCTGAAATGCTAGTAGTTTGTACCTTTTAGACATTACTATTATGATTAAATAATTTGTTATTGACGTGAAAAAGAGACTTCTTTGAAGGCCAAGTATTAATAAAAAAAAAATTATTTTGATTTTTTTATTTGATTCAATTAGTGACATACTTATTTAAATTGCTTGTAGTTTGTAGCTATGAAATAGTAACAAAATACAAAGAATTTAGCAAATTATTTTTGATTACTTCCTACTCTCTTACGCATCGAAGGCTTAACAGTCATAGTACATATAGGGTAGTCGTGTCCGTCCGTACCCTGTTCGTGAGTAAATTCCGCCAACCCTTTTACGACCCAGTGGAGAATGAAGTACGTGCCAGCCTCGCGGAGGAAATAAAAAATCTAATGAACCTGCTGTATTGCCTGCGTAAAATGCGATAGTTAGCCGGAACTTGACCCTGGTAGTTTGCACCTTTTTGTGAAGAACTTTTGTAATATTAATTTAAATGTGTAGATAAATAATCAATGTAGTATCGGTGCTCTAGGTAATTATATGGCATCCAGAGAACCCATGCAGCAAATTGCGTCAAAATCGTTACAGCGGCTAATAAGATCTTAATTGGTACACACACACACACACATGCCTACAGCTTTGTGTCAGAGTTTCTAAATCACGCTGATGCAAATGAGTTGCAATGCGCGATGGCAATTTATTTTTTTTATTTCTAGATGTCCATAGAATTCGTCTTTTGCAAACTAACAGGCAAAATTTGTCGAGTTAAAAAAAGCTAAATTTATGCCAACAGTGTCGTGACAATTCGTCATATCCTTTCAATACAAATTTACTTACGAGTACTATTGATTTATCATATTTTCATCATCCTGAGTCTGTTTTTGTTGCAAAAAATTTAGGACAGTTACATCAGTCCAGGGCTTATTACAGGCTCCAGGTACCAGTAAAAATTCTCATATAAAATACCGGAAATTACCAATTTGTACTTTTCGGGAGTTTATATGGAGAATTTGGTACCGGTAACAAGCTGTATATCTTCTTCTCTTTATAGTGCCGCTTCTCATTGAAGATTGGCGACCATCGTGGCTATCCGGACTTTTGAAGCTGCTGCACGAAAGAGCGTCCGGGTACTCAAGTGAAACCAGTCCCTTAGGCTAACAACCAAGAGGTTTTTCTCCTTCCGGGTGTACGTTTGCCCTGAATTTTCCCCTGCATTACGAGCTGAAGAATGCGGTATTTTTCCCCTCTCGTGACGTGTCCGAAATATAAGCCCTATATCAGTTTTCCTAAATTTTCTGTGACATTATAAAATACGTCTACCTTTTATCATTATTTTCAGTTTTATTTTCTTTTCATTAATATATTTCTGGCTCAGCATTCAATTGTTCCTGTTAATAAGTTCATACTCAGACATTCCGGTTTGTTATAATGAAACGGAGGTACGAATATGGGTTTTAATTATGTGAACTGCTTTTGTGCGTGACTTCATCAGCTTTCAGGAAATGTGAAATTGTTTCATGTACTTTAGGGTCTTTGTCACATTGGAAAACGTGTGTTCTTTAAATGGTGTTTAAAATTTTAATGAAAGTGGCTTCGTTTCCTTTGTTACTACTAGTTAACACGGCTTGACTAACGCGGTTTGGCTGAGAGAGTTAACACGGATATTTTTTTGCCCGGATTACTACTAACTTTGTGACGATGTCCGAATGGAAATCCGTATGTTGATCCGGATGTGGTTCTCCTTTATTATTATTTAATGATTCAACGAAATTTGGTACACGGTTAGAGTAAATCCTAGAATAGCATATTTATTTATTTAAAACTTTATTAAACCAAAATAATACGGTATAAAAGGCGGACTTAATGCTAACAGCATTCTCTACGAGTCGACCTTCGGGATAAACAGAAATAAGTATGTTATGGGTGTGCACCCATGACATACTTATTTCTGTAAAGTTAAAGTGTTAAAGTGACTAAATTTGTATAAATACCACAAATATATGGTACGTGTTATCCTAAAACTCCCGTGAGAGTAAACCCTAGAGGAGCAACTACTCTTTAATAAACATTATCAAATCAACGTAGACCAACAACGAATGTCTGTATTCATAGAATAAGAAAATATTTTTTTACAATCGTACTTCCGAAAACAGGCGACTGATTTCTTAAGTACAGTCAGGTGCAGAGAAATCTGACCCCTGATTTTTGAAAGTATGACATACCGCAATAAACGAATAGATTACTATGTCACACTTGTCATACTTTGTCACTAAAAACTTATGTTTTTAGTGACAAAGTATGACAAAGTGGTGGTAGGAATCGACTCAAAGATGGAAATATTTTTTATAGACTAGATAAATATACATACATTTTATTACAAATAAAGAGATTTTGAATGTACAGATTAGCTTGGAACTAAAGTGGTCTATGATACAAAAGCCAACAATAGTTATATAGACCACTTCAGTTTCAGGCTACTCTCCTTTTCTCAAAAAGCAATAATTACTTATTGGAGAGTTAAGAAAAATCAGAAGAACATCAAAACAATGTGAGCTTTTCCTGGCCTGGTTGATCGGGGCTTTTCTTCTTTTTTTTCCTGATAATTTTCGGTCGCTAATCCTTATCCTTATTATAAATGCGAAAGTTTTTATAAGTTTGTGAATTCGTGAGTTTGTGAGGATGTTTTTTACTCAACCACGCAAAATCTAGTGGATGGATTTCTATGAAATTTGCCACCCGGGTAAAAAAATACCGGGAATAGCACATAGGGTACTTTTTATCCCAAAATTCCCACGGGAGCGAAGCCCTGGGCGCAGCTAGTTATTTGAAAATTGTGAAAATGTAGTGGAGTTATTTTGTGTGTTCACTTACACACTACCACAATTCGCATAATAACCTACACTTACTTACTTACCTCTTAAAATACCGGTATAATAGGGCAAAACTATACGCAGGTTAAAAACCACACCTTACCCGTGAAACTGTAGTATGTAATTTGTCCCGGTGGCATAGTAGAGGCATGTTAACTTTTATTTCCCGCCTCGAGGGTGGTTTTGTAACATTCCAGCATGATTCTCTCGTACACATAATATTTTCTTTATCGACAACGGAATGCTATAGCTGCGACTGTAACAATTCCCGTAGGTAAAATGAATGGTGCTTATGCTTCATATTCCATAGTAACTGCCAAAAGTTTCAATAGTTTATTTTCATAGACAAGTTTCAAGGAAGAAACAGTATTTTTGGAGATACTTTGAAAATAGTAGCAAATTGAATATGAGTAGGCATTATATTTATATATACCAACTAGATCGCATTCTACTAATAGTCAAAATGTTGAATACCAACTTTACTACAACCGACTTAATCTTATAAATAATTTAAAAAAATGGTATTAACGAAACCACGAAAAATTCGAGCATGATTTCTCAGAGCCTAATCCTGCGGACAATAATTCCCCGTCGTGGGACCTCTAAGAGTTTTTTCTCGTAACTCAAAATGAGATCATAACGTCGCGAATCTCCTGGGGCCTTAAAGAATAACAAAAGAAAGGCCAAAATTACGCGGCCCGAGTAATTTGGGGGTGATGCCATAGTATATATTAGGCAGTTACTAAGTATGTCATCTCGAATATTGTACATTTTGCGCCATTTACCAAGTAGAAGAACCACCTAAACTGTTCAGCCGAGAATAGAGAGGCGTGTCATATACTCCTCTGACAAGAGCACATTTCAAATAAGAAGTACCAAGTAAATTGAAATACACAGTTATTGTGTTCACTAAATAATATAAAACCGTTTATAAGTACAGTATGCTTTCTGAAACTCTGTTAATAGTGGACAGTTAAAAACTAATACTTTAGTTACTCGATTGGTAGAAAATAAAAACATTTTGTTTGGTCTACCACCGTGGTGGATATCTCTACTTTCATTCCCTTAGTCCTTCCGTAGGGACCAACGAAACTATAAAATTAACAAGCTAATTATTAAAAAATAAAAAACACGACTGACAACTCACATAGCCTATGTCACTCGGAGAAATGCAAGGAATCTAAAAATACCTCCCACATCAAAATCTGTTAAGCCGTTGAGGACTTATGGTGGAATAAAGAAACTTACATACATACTTACATACATACATGAACCCTGAAAACATAACACTCGTTTTTTGGTCAGTCGTGTAAAAATAGTACTGCCAATTACAAATCTTCATGCACAAGTGGGAGTTTTCATCATTTTGTTCAGTGTTAACTTCCTGTTAGTTTAGCTATGTTCGAGTGATGGCCCCGGTGGAAGTTTTCATCATTTTGCTGGGTGTCAACCTACTGTGAGTTTAGCTATGTCCGAGGGATGGCCCCGATGGGACGAGCTGACGATTACGCGGCGGCTTCATAGGCTTGTTATGTTTTATAGCCAGTATAATGTTTACGGCTCTGCCCCGGCCTCGAATAAGTGGACGTGTATTTGTAAATTCTGCCAATATAAAATTTTATTGGAGGTGAACATAGAGACGTTATTATTTCCCTGAGGACGAGTGTCGTCTGTCGTTTTGTTTTGGAGGGTATGGTTTACTTTGATGTTTCCGAATTGCGACGTGAAAATTTTGAGATGTAAAAATTGATAAAATTGTTTAATTCTAACTTAGAGTATTTTAAATATTGTTTAGTGTAATCACTAGTGAAAAATAAAAAATTAAATGAATCAAAATGCAACGATACCATCCAACCATTTTGAAGCCGTTCGCGGTCATAAATTGTTGAAATTTAAACTCGAATACCGAAACTGAAAATGATAATTTCGAAACGCATATACGCCAGATTAAAAAAAAACATTAATACGTTATGCACACTTAAATGCTATTTAATCATGAAGATTTTATGAAAAGCTTATAATAAAAAAATAGATTTTACGTAACAATCAAGAATTCAGAAATGGCTTTCCTAACCAACATTGTATTCTAAGTGGAAATATAAAGTGGTTCTCAAGAAGCATTCCGGGCGGTTACAGGGCAATCAGGCGGAGAGCTTTTAAAATTAAAAGTGTGGCCTCGCTGCCCACTGCCTTATTTACGGGAGTACGCCAGCACACATAATATTGCTTCCGTATAGAAGGTCCACTGTCAAAAAAAAATCATAAGAAAACGGAGCTTATCGCGTGGCACGTTTTTTTATTTGATAGCCTATGGGGCGGCCATTGGCTACCATTGTATTAATTTATGTATTCTTACAACTCTAACTCGAAATAAAATACATCGCGTAGTACGATCGTTCACATTCCTTTGAAGTTTCCGATTTGGAATATAACTATCTACCTAATTATAAAATGAAGACCCCGCCACGTCAGCTTGTCTGTCTGTTTGCGATAAACTCAAAAACTAATAAACAGATCATCATAAGGTTTTCACCAATGGACGGGGTAAGTGGTAAGGAAGTTTTGGGGTACGTGTATTTGAATGCTGAAATCCTGCAGAGATACTCCCCCCTCGAGGGGTACGGCTGCCAATCGTGCCTTCACTTCGGAGTAGTCCACCCTGCCAGTACCAGCTAGTTTCCACTACTAAACACCCTTTAAATAAACATGCTGGGTTTTAAAAATACAACGCTCAGAGTTGCTTCAGAAAAGATGTAAAACGTATTGAAATAATGCATTTTTACACTTAGCTAGACCTTCTTTTTCGATTTTCTCGGTAAGGAATTTTAGCTTGTAAAATAAATCTATGTTTTTAACAAATTTTCAGAGTGAGAATTTTATTTTGATTATTTTTTTTTTAAATTCGAAAACAGCTCTAGTTATAATTGAGATGGCAATCTACACGGCCAAAAACCGAGAAAAGTTCAATAAATCAAGTTGCAAAATCACGATTTTCTCCTTTAACTCATAGGTACTTAGCACACGTATATACCTATATATACGAACAAAATGAATTAGGTGTTCTAACTGACTTTAAACTATTGTTAACGCGACCCAAGTTTCTCTAACATTTCTAGTGTTGGATACTGTCGAAATAATTGACAGAACCTGCGCTTGCAAGTTTAAGTAACACTTTCAAATGTAACATCAGGCTACAAAATTTTTAGTGAAATTAAAATATAACTTTGTCATATTTCTCTAGTAATTTATTTAGTTAGCTAAATAAACTATGAAACACTGAAGATGGAAAGGAGCATGGTTGGTATAAAAATCTCAGATAAAATAAACAACAAAAAAATGAGAAGGAAAACTGGAGTGAAAGACGTTAGGTATAGAATACGACAACTGAAATGGAAATGGGCTGGCCATATGCAGGATGGATGATTCTAGACCAACTAAAAGATGACGGAGTGGACACCGAGGAACAACAAAAGAAGTAGAGGAAGACCCAGAATAAGATGGATAGATATATTTGGCAGGAAAGTGGAAGAAGACTGGATGCAGAAGGCCATGAACAGAAAAAATTGGAAAGCTTTGGGGGAGGCCTACGCCAGAGATGCGACTACTACCTAATACAAGCATAATTTAAGTCACAATTGACTAACCTAGGCTGGTGAAGAAGAATAAAAATTTACTTACATAATTTTCGTGCGTGACATAATATAGTAATTGACATAAGTGATCTTTTTTGTAATGTAAATTATGACATGGTAGTTTAATAAAAGGCTATTTTATTTATGAGAAACTATCAACTTTGCTCAACTATTAATTACCTAATGATACGTTTTCTATTATAATAAATTATGTTCCTTTTTTGAGATTTATTCAATCATCTGATTTACTCTCTCATCTGAGCGCTTTCCCGATTGCATCCTCAGCGTACGCGTCGAAGCCCAGGGCACAGAATTAATATAAGTACTCCCAGGGTTCGCTTTCTTACTTTTTCATCTCCACTTCGCACGGTCTTGAGACCATTGGCATGCATATCCTTCTTGACGACATCAAACCAGCTCTTCTTGGGTTTTACTTAAAAACTTATGATTCCTGTCAATCTTTTTTTGAAAATCCGTAGAATGAAAGTACATTTAAGAGAACAAACTAAAAGATGATTTTAGTAAATTGAATTACTAAATTGAATTGATTATAAATTGGGTTGTATAAGTTAAATCGTCAAAAAGATAGGTAAATTAATGTTTTTGCGTAAAGAGAAGAAGAGAAGAGAAGTGTATATTTTGGGCTATAACCTAGTTCCATACTTACTTAAATTGTTATTTTTTATAATGTATTGGCTGTAACCTGTTTTACACACCTTAATAAATAAAATAAAATAAAATAGGTAATACTTTTCCTTCGCCGATTATACTCAAGTCTCCCGTTCATTCAACCGCTGACGTGGCACTTAGCTCCAAACCTAAGCGCAGTGGCAGATTGCATCAAGCTGAATTCAGAGATGATAAGATTCGATGCCATTACATTCGTAAAATCTCCGCACCGATTGGAAACACGATGTATTTAGGTTGAGATTTTGAGCTTTCTTTCAAGAACTGACATCATCTATTTGTAAATAGTACCCCTTCATGGCCCTCGACAGTTAAAATACAGCCTTATATTTTTATCTAATAGGTAAGATTGTAAGGTCTATCAACCTTTAGCTTTGGTTTTTACGACCTAACTGTTCTGTCTCTTCTCTCTCTCTCTCAGTCAAAAGACGTCCACTGCTGGAAAAAGGCCTCCCCCTAGTGTATTCATGTTTATTTTACTTTTATTCTTGTCTATTTTACTATTATGATTACTTATTTAGCTCAAAATGTTCTTTTTTTACACTTTCTATTGTAAAATTTCTACGTTGCTAAGGAATATTTCTTTAAACTTACCGTTATATCTTCATTTTTGGTTGTTTTATAGTATATATGTTTTTCCAACATATTTAATGTACTTTTCTACACTTTTCGATGATCACTTCTTTAAATTTTATTAAAATTATTTATGTCTTTCCTTATTATAAACAATTTTGATTGTCAAGGATTGTGACAAGTCAGATTTTATTTTTCTAAAATTCTATAAATTTCTATGCGAACCTCTTCACAAATGTTCTAATTTCGTATTTTATTTGAAAATTATGAAGCAATACGAAATTCTAAATCGAGGCCTATATAAAGACACTGAATGTCAGTCCGGGTCAGTCTTGATCTTCTGAGAAACAGAACGGTACGAACTATAAAGGTCTTGTCTCGGGGCCTGTTGACCCCGGGACCCTGCAAGCCTTCGCGTCGTTAATCAATATCTAACACGAAGAAGTTGCTGTGACCTGTGGATTGAAGTCTGGAATAAAGGCACACACTATCGCCTGCCACCCCTGCTGTGCTGCTGTGACCTGTGGCCGAAGCCTGGATTAAAGGTACTCACTTTCGCCTGCCATCCCTACTGTACCGCCAGTACATCTTCAACCCTATTGTGCCGCCGGACAAACTTTACCCCCTGTCGGGATTTCCCCGACTATCCTGTCCGTGCCGTATCCGTAATTTTATTTGGAACTCTATCCGTGTCTGTGCCGCATCCGTGATTTCTTTGGAACTCTGTCCGTGCCCGTGCGGTGTATTTTTATATTTTAAATTGTATTTTTTTTTATTAATTTAAATTAAATTTTAATTTCTCTTAAAAATCTGTTATTATTACATAACAGTTGGCGCCCATCGCATCTTTTGGCTCTGTCTCTCCTCTAAATTCTAAAAAACACACCTACACGTTCTCTTAATTTTGGCTTAGATTCTCGACCTTAAACACTAAATTAACTTCACACTGGTCTCTTTTTCAGATTGAACTCATTAATACTCAATATTTATTCAATAAATATTTATTTTATTGACTAACTTGACTTGGACTTAGACTCTATAACTTGACTTTAACTCTTTACTAAACTAAGGTACTATACTTAGGTACTTTACTTTGTACAAGTACTCCTAAACTTCTACTAAAATGTCTCGTCCAATTGCATATAGTCTGCTCAATAAAGCTGAGTTAGAATACGAAGTCAAGGTTAGACTGGAGGAACCAGCTGATAAGCTCCCTCAATTAAAAAAACAAGTCGTTTCGCTTACGCAATCTATATTGAGTGATGACATTATAGATTCTCCTTTGCCAGTTGAGGATGATCTCAACGGGATTGAAGCTACATTAACTTACACTGAATTAAAATTAGTCTCACTTGAGTCGGGTAACTCAAAAATTCTCCCTAAAATAGAGACTTATTTAAATCATCTACACTATCGATTAGATAGAATTGATTTAGATTTACACAGTGATAAAAAAGAAGAATTTGATGTCCTCAAAGATAAATTTGTCGAACTTGAAAAACGATTTGAACCTTTTACTTTTCTGAACGCAGAGCAAAATGTTTCCACGCCCACTCCACCCCTTCCTCAAATTACAACTTCACCTCTTCCTCAATCTTCTTCTTCTGTTCTCAGTAGTTTCAATCCTGAAATCCTACAAAATTTGGTACTTCCTTCTTCCTTAAACGACCTAAAAAGATTTGCTATGATGGTAAAACCTGTCCGAAATCTTTTCTTCAAAAAATAGAAGAATTTCGTATTTCTCGAAATATTTCGAAAGAGAAACTTCTAAACAAAGCTTTCGAAATTTTTACTGACAATGCTTTACATTGGTTTAGATTTCAAAAAGAACTAAATTCTAACTTAACTTGGGACGAAGTTACTAATCTTTTGATAAGAGACTTCGGTGAACCTGACTACGACTATAAACTACTAAATGCCATCAGGAATCGAACCCAAGGTGACAATGAATCCATTGTAATTTATGTCTCACTTATGTTCGGTATGTTCTCACGTCTTACCAAAAAACTTTCCGAGTCTGAGAAACTCGAAATTTTACTAAGGAACATAAGACCTTGTTATTCGATGTTCGTAGCCTTAAAAGATGTTGACTCTGTCGTTTCTTTGATCAATACCTGTCAAAGTTATGAGAAAATTCTAGATAGAGATAAAAACTTTAAGGAACCTGATAATGTAAATAATTCTTTTAGCTCAGAATTTAATTATAAATTACCTTCCCCTTCTACTTCTAATGCTAAACAATTCTTCAACAAAAATAATTTTCAGTCTCAGTTTCAAAAACATACTTACTTTAATAAAAATAACTCTCAGC
>CM031581.1:5821356-5984368 GCA_018467065.1 Ephestia elutella | reverse complement strand
ATAACTGAATGTATAATATGAAACGCAATAAATGAATTGAATTGAATCCGCTACTGAATGTCAAAGTAATCAAAGTCATATTGGTTACACCATCTATAACTCAAGAACGGCTGGATCGATTTTCATAAAATTTAAAATTCGGGTATTCAGGGTCCTGCGGAAACGGAGCCCCGGGGCGCCTATGCACTGTATAAAGTCAAAGTCAAAATTTTTTATTGAAACTTGGCCTTCAAAGAAGGCTCTTTTTCACGTCGATAACTAATTATTTAATCATAATATTTTATGTCTCAAAGCTACAAACTACTAGCATTTCGGAACGACCACTGCTGAGAAGAAATGCCGAAAGAAACTCATGAAACAGTCTTGGTCGCCTATCATGCCAGAGGGGCTATTCATTAACTTTATACATACACTAGATTGTGTACAGTCAAAAATAAAATAAAATATAAGTAAAAAAATAATAATATAATAAAACATGTTATGTTTGTGATCAAGTAACCACAATGCATTGGTTAAGAACAAAAAATAAAAATAAAATTCGAATCAGGATCGAAGCAGGATCCCCTGGCAACACCCGTTCACAAGTTTGAACATTTTAGAAAAATAAATACTTTCAGTCACTTGAAGATCACGATACACGTACATGTTTAACAATATAAGGAAAAAGAAATGATTTCGATTATCATGCATGACTTATTATTAATTTGATTAAAACCACTCAAATCAATGTAATCATATATCAAACTATACCCTAACTTATGTTTGTAATCAACCAGCAAACATTTTTAGAACTCGACGTGATATAAAAATGGATGATTCCAAATTTCACAAGTCGTGCTTGCCATTTGCGAGCTGCAGGACTTTTTTACACGAGTTTTCGTGTTAAAAACGAAATGAAAAACATTATACGACGATTCACATTTTTCAGGAATGTGTCGCTCTAGTTAAACGACGTGGTCCAGATGTTAAATGCTGTGATATCATATGTTAAAGTTAATAAGATTTTTTGCTGTATGGTATAAGTTTAATTCTTTAGCGGACACAAAAGAATTGTTATCACGTAAACAGATGACGTACAGATGGATAACATTTATAGATACAAAGGTGGATTTGTCGCTAGAGCAATGTCATCTAGTCAAGGGAAAAATATCTGTTTATTTAAAAAAAATATAAAAAGCTACTAAGCCAATTTGGATAAAATCATAAAAAGCAAGAGAAATAAAAATTCCTACAGCCGAGAACTTCCAGCAATACGAGGCCTTCCAGCCTTTCGTCCGCACGCATACTATTTTGTGTACGCGTTTTTCTCTATCTAGCCGAAAAAGTTGCAAGCCAATTCGAAGTTGGCTGCTGTAAACCACGCTCGATGCTTATAACTTACGCCGTGGAGTCTGACAAGTGACCGAGTGATATATGTCTCTCGTTCAGTTTTTACTGCGGCATGCCGCATGATAGATGGCGGCAGAGTCACACCGGGTCACTCATAGTGTGAACTTAAACAAGATCGATGGCTTTCCAGTAAAATATACTGAATATCAATCGCTCTGCGTATTGGAATGCCCATCATATGCCTCATTTTCTTTTGCGGTTTTTCTGAATGGTTGGATTTGGAAACGTAGCGTTATCGGTGGAATTTGTCATGATTAATGATCACTATGATAGTTCTAGTCAATGGTACAATTGACAGGAAAGGAATATTTTTAAGATAAAGAATTATTTCATCTACCAATTGTATTATATTCAATGTACATTCAATAAAGAGTCAGAAAAGAGCTTCAAATACTTCAAAATTTCATTTTTACTAAAAATGGACTTTTATAGAAAGCGCTATTTCTATTAACTACGAGTATTTGTGATTGGTGAGCTACTAGCGATCCTTAACGACCATTACTAAAAATGCCGATAGTATATCGTAGAATAACTTTTCCTCATGACCTTAATAAAATACCACCCAATGGTCTTACATTTTATGAATATAGCTCTTACTGCCTATTACTCTTACACATCAGTTAACAGGCACTACTAGGTATATGGCCGCAAAGTAACCGTAAAGTTACATTGTAAACTAATGCACCAACCTCTTGGGAGACTATTTACAACAATTTTGATGTATTCTGCAAGTATCGACTAGTTGCGAAATTCATTAAAGCTATTAAACTGAAGAGAATAACTAATAACGTCGGTGGATTATGAAACAGAAGCGTATTATTCGTACTTAGCAATGATAATGAAATTTAATGATGCAGTAGACAGTTGCACATAAAATCAAACGATTTTCTATGGAGGTAAATTTTAATACGTTTGGTGGAATTTCTTACATAGATGTTAACGTATATCGTACTCACATACTTCGACATTGGATACCTTAGAACTAACGTACATCGGCATTTCAAACTTCGACATTCAGTAGCGGAGTCATGAAAAAGCAATTTTGATCACAGTGAGAATGTTGGATACTCTTTAACATACAAAAAGAATGGCCAAGTTCAAAATGTCCCTAAGTCCACTTAGGGATTTTATGCACTAACAACACTATCGTTAAAATCAGATCATTGTCTATGGTTTTGTATATTTAAAACATTTGTGAGTAGTTCCTAAGTGTGTTTTCTTCAAATAGTTATTAAGCCTACGTCCAATGATTTCAGTTCAAAAAATTCCTAAGTTTCGAAAGTACCTAAGTCCATGATCTTTTTTCTTAAATGTCACTAATTTGACAACAACCGTTAAATTTTTCAAATAAAATTTTCAGTGATCTCATTATATAGTGTTTTTATGTCAATGGAAAAGTTTTAGTTCATACTATCATTACATGATTATTTGAGAATGAAAATATATTTTATGTTTATTACATTAAGTTTTAATCGGTTACCCTAAGTCCAAAATAGGATGTAGTAAAATGCCTAAGTTTACTATGTTATATTTTAACTAATTTCTCTAAATCCAAAATATAATGTAGTAAAATCCCTAAGTCCAATGTAAAGTCCCTAAGTCCAATATAAAAAACCCTAAATCCATAAGGTGAGGAACTTGGGCCAAAACAAAAACATCGCTTTTCACTATTATTAAAGATAAAATTAAAGTAATTAAATGGAATGTGTTTATTTGAATGTAATTAAACGTTTAGAGAATTTGAGTTTTATGTAAATTAAATTTAAATACCTTAAGTACATATTAATATGGACAAGTCAGCCCCTCTTCGATTGCTGCGCCCGAAAGGGTCCTTAATTGTTACAATTAATTATAAGAATATGACCTGTTATTTACATTAAGGATGCAATAAAGAATTGAATTGAATTGACTAAAATTCATATTTTTCAACGTTCATATTTAGAAGCCACCCAAACTTTATATATTAATCATGACTCATGACTTTTATCTATTGAGATGTAGTTTCAGAGACAACGAAAAACTTTGTCAGCGCTATTTCTGTCATCTAAAAAAAGGACTTAGTGACATTTTGAACTCAACCATTCTTACTTTAATTGTTCATTATGGACCTATCAAAAGCAGCGTCTCAATTTTTTATATCTTGAAAGTGTATACCCACAGCATACTTTAACCGTGCGACATTTTACGATCAGGCTTATGCGGCATTTACCCAAAATCATCAGGATTTAGTGAACAATGGATTTGAACATTTACGACGTAAAGTTAGCAGCGGAGTATATTCATTGTCGCTCGCCGAGCATGAACAATAAACTAAGGTAGTCATAAATATTGCCGCGTAAGTGGGCCAATAAAATTTTAACGATATCACCGCATAATGCGATCGTCTAGCTGGGTTTTAGTGCAACAGTAAAATGGGAAAATCAGAACGCAGTCTGCAAAAATATCCAACCAATATTAACGTTAATTTATTTTTTACTAGCTGCGCCTCGGAGCTTCGCTCCCGTAGGAATTTCGGGTGAAAAAGTACCCTATGTGCTATTCCCGGTATTTTTACCCGTGTACCAAATTTCATCAAAATCTGTTCAGTGGATTTTGCGTGTTTGAGTAACAAACATCCTCATAAACTCACAACCATCTAAACTTTCATATTTATAATATTAGTAGGATTAGCCTTCAGTAGCTTCGATTTTATCATCTTGTCAATTGATAAAAAGAGCTTGAATATCCGTTCAGTTATTCCAGAAGTACATTGGGTCTAAAGAGTTTATCATAAACAGGCAGACAGACGCGATGGGGGAATTAATTTTATAATATTTAGCAAATTAATAAAAGTACTCTATTGTGACATAATTTCCTAATACATCGGTCACATTGTCACATAGACTTTAAATCTGTTGAGTACACGCAGCCTTATTATATACATTTTATATTTTGGTGACATGCTATATTGCACGGATTAGTGTGGTTTCACTATTAGGCAGTAGCACAGAATTAATATAAGTACTACGTACAGAAAGAAAACTCCCTGCCCCTCCCGAAATATGGCACCCCTCCGCACCCCGTTCTTGTGTGTATTGGGAGGTTATGACTATGAAAACGCACACATTGACGTGTTACTGACGTGTTCACGGATATACAGTTTCACTTGTAGTAGTAGTAGATAAATTTGACAGTAGGTGAATTTATGAAGCGCCCGCCCTGTGGCAGTAGTCTAGTCAGTGGACCTTCTTGTTGTAACTAATACTGTGGCCCAGCAATGCTCATGTTTGTTACGTTCAATCTCCGCTGTTGTGGGTGGGTAGGAGTGGGCAGGCAATTTTATGGGCAAACCTAACTATTATTGCTCTGTTTTATAAACTTTTACATCATAAGAGCTTTGATTTTTGCTGAAACATTACTCCCACTCAAACGTAATTTCAGAAAAGGTCGAGGTTATTTGAATTAATTTTTCCTATTTAATTATATCTTGAGTCAAGTAAATATCGAGACCTAAAGTATAATTATTTATTTACGCCAATTGCATTTGAGACCACGGGGGTTTGGGGTAAAGAGGCAAAGGAGTTTATTCGGGAATTGGGCCGTCGTCGGCGTCGTATGGTATTGAGCGGTTGTGATCGATGTGCCGGTTCATATCTGATCCAAAGGATTTCTCTGGCCATCCAGCGTGGCAATGCTGCTGGGGTTATGGGAACCTTTGGGTCAGATATGAGAACGGACTTTCTTTTTAATTAAGGTCATTCTAACAAACTGTTTTTTATGAGTCAAGTTGTCTATAATAATCATTATTTTACTGTTGTACTGTGTAAGACAAAATTATACATAAAATGTTATTATCTGGTGCAAGTCTGTAGATTGCACCCACAAAATGTTTCTTATTATCCAATAGAATAAATATTTTCTACTAGTTTTGTTCAGAGTTATTCGGATATAATTGGCACGTAGATAGTATAAAAATCTATTGAACCCACGTCCAGACGAGGTTATTAACCTCAAACTTTGTTAGATGTTAAAAGAAACGTATCCCTACGAAGGGAGTTAAAGCCATACTTCGAGTATCCGCAACACACACTGACCACGAAATTCAACCAATTGAAGTTGGCATCGCGTCGGGGGAATTTGAAACTTATTATCTGAACAGTAAGTTGCTTAGTTGCGCGTGGCTGCTACTTGGCAAGTTCATTAAGACGCCACGGTTTGTCCGAACTAAGTTAGCCTGTTCTAGAGTACTCCTTTTGAAGCCAACTGTGTTGCTTTCTACGATTTATTTGGAATTCTAGACTCATTACCTTCTTTTTCTTTATTTTCTTTCCGTTACTACCTACCCATTGGTAGATTAGATCACACCCAACCCGTAGTCCACCTCAATCCAACCTAGGAGTACAAAGGGTAATTTTTTTTCCGTAGTTCACCTCAAGATTACTGGGTGTACCTTTTTAGCATCCCGTTGTAGCAATGAAAATCTGATAAAATGAAACCTACGCTCTTCACCTCATTTAATTAAAATGAAGCTAAAATCATCACTACATATAATAAAACTTTAACTGGTCTGTGTCTGTACATAGGAGATTTTTAAGAAAAAAACTATGACGGGTCTTAATAGGGCCAATAAAAGCCGAAACCATTCTTTGGCGAATTTTTGTCTGTCTGTCTTTCTGTCTGTTTTTCTATTACTGGACCAAATTTGATGCGGTTTTCACTAGTGTATTATAGAAGGTCTAACTTAAAATCTGACGTAAGTTTCAACTTGATACGCCGCTTAGAACCTGAGATATGCGCAGACGAAGTCGCGGGCACAGGCTAGTGGGAAATAAATGGTTAATATTATTTAAAACGTGTTATTTGTTATCGAACACTGGGTCGAGGACATAGAAGCAGAGGGAGGCCACCACGAGTTCCTTGAGTTAAGCAAGTCATATGAGATGTTGTGGTACGTTACTGCTTCGTAGTCTTATATACGTCTGCCTGCAGTTTCTGCTAGGTTAAGGTACCTTGTAGAACGTAGAGCTAACTATCAGTAATAATAGAAGTAAATAAATCATTCGTCGAATAATGAACTTAAAACTTTTTGAACTTAAAACATAGGATTTTCATCGAGTAGTTTGGGAACATTTTTTGGAGTACTTTGGGAATAAGCCAACAGATTTGTTTTTTGTGGATTGTGGGTCTAACAAATATTATAAATGCGAAAGTCAGTTTGTTTATTTGTTTGTTTGTTACCTTTTTACTCTTTATCTATTGAATCAATCTTCGAAGAGCTATCAGAAAAATTAGTAGTGATTTATTTACTCGTCGAATAATGAGCATTTATATAACTTTTTACACGACTGACCAAAAAAAGAGTGTTATGTTTTCAGGGTTCATGTATGTATGTATGTATGTAAGTTTCTTAGTTCCACCATAAGTCCTGAACGGCTTAACAGATTTCGATGAGAGGTATTTTTAGATTCCTTGTATTTCTCCGAGTGACATAGGCTATGTGAGTTGTCAGTCGTGTTTTTTATTTTTTAATAATTAGCTTGTTTATATCTTCTTTTATCATTATTATTGTACAGATTTTCTTATTTTTTTCTAATTTTTGGCTATAATGTATATAGGTCTCATTTCTATAATAAAAAATATACTTACTTAAAAATATTTTATAAAAAAAACATCAGTTGAGATTCTTCGATGTGGTAACTTGCCACTAAGCACGCAGCAGCAACAAAGTTTTATCTCGCTGGCTTACCAACTCTGATCCACTTTGATCCCTCTTCGACGTTTACTTACTTATTCTTTTTATTCCCACAAAATTTTCGGAGTTTATCACCTACCTAAAATACTGCTAAATATTATAAGCTAAGCTAAGCAAAATACTGTTTATTGATCGCGAGAATTCCAGAAAGTGGTAAAAATGGTAAAAAATAACTGGTACTTGCCCAGTAATTTAATAATAGCAAGAAAACAAATCAAACCTAAATTCAAACCAAACAACTCAAACGTTTCTAGGGAGAAAACAATCACATTAAGGTATGTATGTGAGTTGTAACAGACTTCTAGTAAATTCAAATATCTTAGGGTACCTACCTACCTACCTACATCAGTAGGTATAGGTGCCTTACATACATACTATATCTATGTTTACTTCGTGTCATTTCAATAAGGCAAATATCTTATGTTTATAGGTCTTCGAGCGAGTCCGTGTTGCTAGAGCAACACGGACTCGCTCGAAGACCTATAAATTATAGGTGCATTGTGTTGAGATTTATAACCCCACTTAATTTCTTGCTATCTGGTATCATTATACCAAAAATTCAAATTTAATTTGCGTGATGTCTGTTAGGACGCCATTTTTCTTCCATTGTAGATCGCAGGTCGTTAGCCAGGTGACACCGTTCATTAATCTGGAGGCAACTCCAAGAATCTTAATTTGAAGTTTCGCCGCCATCTTGATCGGAACTATGCGGAAAGAATCTCCCCAAGAGGTATTCATTAAAACGGGCTCAGGCCTTTCTTTGTACGCTTGAGGATTCGGCGAAGTTTTATTACTCAAGGCTAGGTTTTAACTATAAATCACTAGGCTAGGTATTCGATTAAGATGAAAAATTAAATTTATTATTCTTTTGTTTCAGTTTATGGAAGGTAAGAACGGAACATTCCAATTTTAGTTCAGAAAAGCTCTAAGTTATGAATAGGTTTATTTTGTAATTTTTTATTGTGTCGATCACCGACTGAACATTTTGTTTAAAAACTGAAAGTAAAGTTAATTAGATTAATGTTTAAATTTAGTAAGTAATCTAATTAAACTTATACTATTTTAAAATTAAGTAGAAACAATCTAATTAAAATTCATAACGAAGACTATTCAGCTATAAAAGTCCACATCACCCAAAGTTTCATCTATCCACAATTCAGCATTAGACCGTTAATAAGACAATATGTATGTGTCGAACAATGGAAATAATTACAGCTCATAATGGAGAATGGGAAAAATAGCTCGTAGGCTGGCTCCAGCTTGAATTCACAATGCACACAATAGCCAGGACCTACATTCATGAAACAAAACGCTTTGGCTCGACAAAAAATGTTCGTGAATTGGAAGGCTTTTCAAAGTCGTCCGTTGATATTGCCCGGTTATCGTGAAGGTAGTTTTTAACTGAACGAAGCACTCGCTGCCCGGGTTTGCATGTGAGGTTGTTCGACGGTGATTTGAGTATGTATCATTGGTAATTTTGGTGCAGGAAATCGTCGTGAGGAAATCTAAATGTTGATGATTTATCAGCCAGCATGCTTGAGTTTTATTCTACGATCTGACAGAAAATAATACGAATAAATAGGCATTTTTTTGTGTTTGTATGTATTATACCACCCTAGCTTATGCTTCCCATCAGGCAATATTAAAAACAAACGCATTAAAATTTATAACAAAAAGGAGTGAAGGTGTACTCTACGTTGTATTTTAGGGGATTTATATAATAATTTAATTAATATATTATTAAAATATAAATCCTAATCCTAACTAATATTATAAATGCGAAAGTGAGTTTGTTTGTTGGTTTGTTTGTTTGTTTGTTACCTCTTCACGCTTTATCTACTGAACTAATCTTCCTGAAATTTCGCATACACATAGCCGGAAGTACGGAGAAGGATATAGGGTACCTTTCATTCCGAGAAAAAGCACTGTTCTCGTGGGAAATTCCCGCGGGCGAAGCCGCGGGCGAAAGCTAGCAAATTATAAATTTATATTTATGTATTTTTATATTTTTATTAAATTTTATAAATCCTCTTAAATACCAAGTAGAATGCACCTTCACTCCTTTCACATTTGAATGGAAATTGGAGGTAAATAATAAACATTGGACTATGAAAAGAGATAATCGGATGATTTCGCTTTATCAATCACTGTCACCTGTCAGATTAACATTCCGAAATTCTCTATCATATAAATAACGTTGGTGGGGACGTGCTTGTATGGGAAAAACCCACTTTGCATAACTAAAACTACTGTTTTTATTTTTTCCAAGCCCAATGGGTACTGACATCCTTCGTATCGTATATACAGGCTTGTGTATTTGTAGTTGAGTTGAGTGCTTGATTTTATGTACTTAAGTATAGATTTTTAGGGAGGAAACGCAGCTCTGTAAAATGGGTACTTTTGAACCACTAATATTAATGGATTTATTGATTACTTACCTTGTAATATTGCTTTCATACAAATTGTCGATTTTGCCTACGACACGATGCGAGCCAAATTACGAGATTACAGGGTACAAAAATAGCGTAAAAGTGTCGTAAATTCCACATTATTGCTGCAGTAATTGCAAGTAAGTCCGTCACGGGCCACGTACAGTCAACAGAATATTGACTTGCAAAGTCATTGCAAATTCGTCACTATTGCTACCACATAGAGGTGCACGGAAAGTAACACATGCAGTTGACTCTACGGCAATAAAAACGCAGACCATAGCACTGCAAATATTGGTGCAGTACTGTTCTTTATTGGATTCCATTTCCAATATGGATGTGCTAAAGTAGAAATCATTTAACGTGACCTAAATGTTCATTGACCCCTAGTACCAGTTCGGTACCACGATTATCGTGTGAAATTTATTTAGCGATAATTTTCAAACATTGAGAAAGACTGAAACTTTCTTTTTTTCAGTAAAATTAACTCGACTGTTCACACTGTTATTACACGTTGCGTTGATCGAAACGTCCGCGCACTGATGGCTGTCAGTGCGATGATAATTAAAATTTGAATTCGATTAACTACAAAATATTCTCTAACGGCGACGACGATCTGCCACTGTTTTTTATTGTGTATTCTACTAGCTGTTACCCACGGCTTCGCCACTTTAAAGCTCCTGGCAGTTTTTGTAATTGTTTGTATTCGTAAAGTAAATTTATATCAGAAACAAAACACCTCTTTAAATCAAGATCTATCAAGTCTCCTCACCTGCACCAGCATCCTTGAAGAGTGGCTGCTAGCACAGGCGGCCACACGACTTATATGCAAAAGATCTTAACGTAAAGTTACGTGTTTACCTATAATAGCCCAAGGCTTTGTCTACTCTGTGAGAGATAAGGATGTTAATTTACAAAGCTTTTCAAAATTAATTTCACTTAATAACAAAAGAAAAAGACGTCATTTCTTATTAGGATTTTCTTGATATTTCACAAAAAAATTCTCTTTGATCTGCATCTAAATTTATATTAAAATGTTATTTAAATTCCAAGTTAAAACCTGAACTTTGTCCCAGGAACATGTCTTATGTGTCATTTTTCCCTGATGGGGTGAAGGGCGCGCTTAATATTCATAAAGTTGCCCACATTGTTAGGATGAAACAGTCAACAGGGCAAAAACACGGGTTCAGAAGGTAATCCTACAAATTTAACGAGTATAAATTGGAAAGTATGTGCCTTCGGACGTTTGTTACTAAAATCACGTTAAAACATCCATAATCTGAAATAATTTTTAGTATGTTTCAAAGGTTGGGGTAAAGCTCGTGTTATTTTTGAGACATTTATTGGCTGTGTAATCATTAAAAGTAATCGACAATCCTAACTAATAGGTATTATAAATGTGAAAGTGAGTTTATTTGTTTGTTGGTTCGTTTGTTTGTTTGTTACCTCTTCACGCTTTATCTACTAAACCAATCTTCCTGAAATTTCGCATACACATAGCTGGAAGTACGGAGAAGGACATAGGGTACCCTTTTTCATCCCGGGAAAAAGCACAGTTCCCGAATTTACGCAGGCGAAGCCGCAAGCAAATGCTAGTACAATATAAAGACTAAATACAAAACAATATATAAGTCGTAGGTATACAACATATGAGTTCTTTTCAGAAATTGAAAGTAAGAAACAGAAACTAAGACGACTACTCTGTATCTAATTCGTGTGCCACATGGGAATGTCTCATGAAAACAAGACAATGCTTTTAAGCGATTTGTCCGGGTGCTGCATTGTGTACTTCCTCAGTAGGTTAGGGGACGAAACATATCATACCTACATTGCCAGTGTTTTGGGCAGATTTTTTACCATACATACATATAATCACGTCTTTATCCTTTACGGGGTAGACAGAGCCAAGTGTCGTGAGACTCGAAGGCCACGCTTAGCTGAATAGTGGGCTTTCTGATGAAATGGAGATTCAGATATAGTGACAGGTTGCTAGCCCATCGCTTATGAGTGGAGGAATCCTCAGTTTAAAGCCCTTTCCCTCGATTGACCTTTACAATCTGCGCGGGAAGAGAAGCAGCTGGCACATTCTATGTTTTTTATTCGCTCCCAGACCAGCATGCAAGCATTCAGTTTTTTTTTAAACACATTTTTCTATAAAAAATGCGTATAGTTTAAAAATACTAGTTTGAGAAGTTCGGTTAGGTGCGACAGAGAGCACTCTATCCTATCCTAATATTAATTAATATTATAAACGCGAAAGTGAGTTTGTTTGTTTGTTACCTCTTCACGCTTTATCTACTGAAGCAATCTTCCTGAAATTTCGCATACACATAGCTGAAAGTACGGAAAAGGACATAGGGGACCTTTCATTCCGGGAAAAAGCACTGTTTCCTTGGAAATACACGCGGGCGAAGCCACGAGCAAAAGCTAGTATCAAATAAAGAATCACGCTTTTATAATAACATCCGATAATTATGTCTTATAATAAGCTTTTGTTTATGAATTGTTTTTAATCTTATTACTGTAAATGATTAAAATTTTATTTACACAGTGTAATATTATCTTATCTACACACTTTTCATCTTCAAACATCAAGAACCCAAACATTTTAACAATACATCAAGGAATATTTCTGCGTCAAAGTATAATAAGGTGAGGAACTTTTCAGGGTATTTCATAAATATGCACCCTCGGATTATCAGCATTCATATGCACCTGTATTTCAAAAGTTTGG
Source organism: Ephestia elutella (assembly GCA_018467065.1). Classification (NCBI taxonomy): domain Eukaryota; kingdom Metazoa; phylum Arthropoda; class Insecta; order Lepidoptera; family Pyralidae; genus Ephestia; species Ephestia elutella. Next base: position 5,972,085 of record CM031581.1, on the reverse strand, counting down.
AGATTTCTGTCTGTTTTGTTGATACTTCGTTTTTCTGTTATCTATACATATAATAAAACAGTAAAAATATTTTGTCTGTACATTTAATATTTTTGACTGAAATGGATAGAGGGAGACCTAAAAAGAACAATAGAAAGCAAAAAATTTTTTTTGGAATTTCTTGTCTGTCTGTCTGTCTGTCTGTCTGTCTGTATGCACGGAAAAAAAAGCTCGCGGAATTATTTTTGCATCAAGAATATTTTTATTCTCAGAAATATTGTTTTAAGTTAAATAAATGTTTGCTTGAGTTAACAAGAATATCTCAGCTCAACAAATATGATATTCTCCATGAAAAACAGTATTATTCTTAGTAAATTTACTAAAAATAAAACAATAATTTTTAATTCAAGTGTTTTAAAGCGTTGGCTGAATAAAAATTACTGTCTTAAATTAAGATTTTCATGTGTTTTAATCCGAGGGGCAGTTGTTTGGGTTCAAGAGCCTTACAGATTTAAACCAAAAGTTGCACTTGTTGACTTAAAGCTAAACATCAAAATTTGTTAACTAAAGAATATATTCTTAAAATAAAATCTATATTTTCTCTGATTTAATAAATTTACGTTGCTTTTATCCCAAAATTAGGAAAGTTTTCAAACAAGAAAACATTTTTTTGTTGAAGAAAGTTAGTTTTTGTAATCAAGAAAAAAATATTTTAGGGTAAGTAAGGTTAGCATTAGCGCAAGAATCCAAATTATTTTGACTGAAGTCGTTCAATGTTTTCAAACAAGACTTTTTCGTTTTCTGAGAATAAATTATATTGTTCAACTAATAATATTGATATTTCAAAATTAAGAAAAATGATGTTTCTTTATAAGAAGTTGTAAAGTTTGCATTAAGAAAAAAGTATTTTAGATTAAGTACGGTTAGCATTGCCTTGAGAATTCAAATTTTTGAACTGAAATAATTCAATGTTTTCACATAAGTCGTTTTCGTTTTGTGAGAATAAAATATGATATGCAACTAAGAATATTATTTTTTCTAAATAAGAAAGAATAACGGTTCTTCATAAGACGTTTAATTGTTTGGGCCAAGAAAAATATTTTACTGTAAGTAAGGTTAGCATTAGCGTAAGAATCCAAATTATTTAGACTAAAATCATTCAATGTTTTTATATAAGACTTTTTCGTTTTCAGATAATTAATTATATTGTTCAACTAATAATATTAATATTTCAAAATGAAGAAAAATTATGTTTCTATATAAGTTGTTGTAAAGTTTGAATTAAGAAAAAGTATTTTAGAATAATTACGATTAGCATTAAATTAAGAATCCAAATTGTTTGAATTGAAATAATTCAATGTTTTCACACAAGACGTTTTCGTTTTGTGAGAACAAAATATGATATGCAACTAAGAATATTATTTTTTCTAAATAAGAAAGAATAACGATTCTTCATAATACGTTTAATTGTTTAGACCAAGAAAAACATATTTTAGGGTAAGTAAGGTTAGCATAAGCGTAAGAATCCTAACTATTTTGACTGAAATTATTTAATGTTTTCAAACAAGACTTTTTCTTTTTCTGAGAATAAATTATAGTATTCAACTAAGAATATTGATATTTTAAAATTAAGAAAAATGATGTTCCTTTATAAGTTGTTGAAAAGTTTTGCATTAAGAAAAACGTATTTTAAATTAAGTAAGGTTAGCATTCGCGTAAGAATCCAAATTATTTTTGCTGAAATCGTTTAATGTTTTCACACAATACGTTTTCGTTTTGTGAGAACAAAATATGATATGCAATTAAGAATATATTTTTTTCTAAATAAGAAAGAATAACAATTCTTCATAATACGTTTAATTGTTAGGACCAAAAAAAAAAATATTTTAGGGTAAGTAAAGTCAGCATTAGCGTAAGCATCCAAATTATTTTGACTGAAATCGTTAAATTTTTTTTACACAAGACTTTTTCGTTTTCTGATAATTAATTTAGTATATTGTTCAACTAATAACATCAATATAAGATGGTTTTTTTATTAGTATGTTATTGTTAAGTATGGATCAAGAAAAAAGTGTTTAAAGTACGGTCAGCATTATCTTGAGAATTCAAATTATTTGAATTGAAATAGTTAAATGTTTTAACACAATACCTTCTCGTTTTCTGAGAATAATTAATACTTAGTTTCAACTAAGTAATTTGTAAAGTTTAGATAAAAAAAAAGTATTTCACATATTATTATTATTATACTTTATAGACATATATTAAAAATATGTTTGAGTGTAAGTTCGTACTTGCATTGACGTAAGAATAGTATATCCCATAACACAAGTCTCGAACTTACTTTGGGGCAACTCAGTCTGTGTGATTTGTCCCTTTATTATTATTTTTTTCACTCTCCTGCGAATTAAATCGGATTTATTAGTGGGGTACTCAATTCTCATAAAGTAATAGTGCCCGAAGTGTTCGTATCGTATCCTGCCACCTCGGCACAGTAGCAAGCACTTATAAACCATCAAAGAGTAAAATTAAATGCAATGATACAGAGTGGGCTGTGAAAAAAGGCACTTCCGATGTGCAAGAAATACACCCCAATAAAAGAAAAAGATAACGTTTGTTATCTACGTTAACCTACGTACTTATACCTACCTATTTTTTGGCGATTTTGCAGGCTACAGAAGCAATTTTCAGCCTTTACCAATTTTTAAAAACTAATACAATGGGAGTCGTATTTGGTACCAATTTTACTTACGTAGGTAGGAACACTGAATATGCGTAATACTCTTTTTACATTATAAGTAGATACCTAGCAATTTTAGTTTAGCATAGGCATGTAGTAGTTCGCGGTTCGCCTAGAACCGATCTCATGATATGATACGTTTGAAATAACTAGTAGCTAGCTAGGTACTTATTAGCTTATTTCTAATTTGTAGTAGGTAGTAGGTATTTAAAAGTAAGAAGGTAGATACGTACTTAAATACCTACATACTTAGCTCTCTTATTAGAGATACCTATTTACCTATACATAAAAATTCCGTTCGTATGTTCTTGATATGATCCTATGCTGAATTGCTGAGTACAAAAAATACCTAAAAAAAAGTAAAAGTACCTACCACAATAACTTTTTTTAGGGTAGGTACCCTAAAAAAAGTTCTGTCCTTTGGTGTCAAGAAACAAATTCTTAATATAAGATAACGAAAACTCTTGAATCAAAATTGTGTTTGTTGACTGTTAGTCAAGAATTGCAATTTTAATCTTAGAAAACAATTTTTTAAAACATTACTATCCAAGAATTTAAGTTTTAGATTAAAATTACTTTTCTTGACTGACGTTCGATCGTCATTGGTTGGTTAGACGCCGAGCAAACGGAAACGGAAGAAATGACTGACATTGAGTGTTACCTTAAGTGCACAGCGGGCGATGACGTCAGCTGGTATGAGATTACCTTAGGGTTCACCCAATGAAGTAAAATACAAAAATGTTTTATAAATGATTTAATTTTATAAAATGCTCAATTTGTTTTTTATATAAATGATTTAATTTTATAAAATCGATAATTTGTTTTTTACCTTCACACGACTTTGCATTTGTTTTGAGAACAGCAAATATTCGGAATCTAATAAAAATTTTGATCAAATACTTAATCATGTGGAAAGCATGGACACAAATAATTAAATGATATTTATTCTAATATATCACCGTACAATGTTTTAAAACGCTGAAGAAACACGTTTCTTGTATGACGATCCCCTGTAATGTTTTATTTTATCTTATTTTTAGTACTTGTTGTTATAGCGGCCATATTAATACATAATCGGTGAAAATTTTAAGTGTCTAGCTATTACGGTTCAAAACATAGTACCCTGTGACAGACAGACAGAGGAGCCTCAGTGTCCCGTTTGCACCCTTTGGGTACGGAACCCTAAAAACTACAAAAAACTGACGTGACACATAATTATAAAATGAAATTTTAATAAAAGGATCTGTAGATGATTGGACTTGAAAAGACTTTTACATTATATATAAGTAGGTATCTAGCAGTTTTAGCTTCGCATAGGCATAGGTACCTAAATACTTACTAGATCGGACTTAGGTTAGAAGGTACTTACCGTAGTAGTTCACGGTTCACCTAGAACCGATCTCATGATATGATACGTTTGAAATAGCTAGTAGCTAGCTACTTACTTAGATACTAGCTTATTTCTAATTTGTGGTAGGTAGTAGGTATTTAAAAGTAAGAAGGTAGGTACGTACTTAAATACCTACTTAGCTCTCTTAAGAGAGAGTACATACCTAACTACCCTAAAAACGTTCTCTTCTATGCTGTCAAGAAACAAATTCTTAGTATAAGATAACGAAAACTCTTGAATCAAAATTGTGTTTGTTGACTGTTAGTCAAGAAATGCAATTTTAATCTAAGAAAACTTTTTTTAAAACATTACTATCCAAGAATTTAAGTTTTAGATTAAAATTACTTTTCTTGACTGACGTTCGATCGTCATTGGTTGGTTAGACGCCGAGCAAACGGAAACGGAAGAAACGACTGACATGACATTGAGTGTTACCATCTCAAAACTCCTTGATTTTGGGGATGTTTCTACGACGACTAAGTATTAAGCTGCGCGACCATTACATCGGAATCGGAGCGAATGATGCGTACGGATCTTTCGCTTGTATAGATTTCTATGGCTATTACTATATCACACACAAATCCATACAGATGGCAAATCCGTAAGCATCGTACGCTCCCATTCCGATGCAGTGGGCGCGCAGATTTAAGGAATACCAAGTAATTATGTTGGAACGGCAGTAGTGTTTCTTAAATGGATATTAAGGGGAAAATAATTTTGAGGGATTTCATTTAGCGGAAATAAAAAAAAAAAAGTAACTGCGTGTAACTTGCTTTGCCGTTGTTGTGTGTTTTTCTGTGTTCGATTTTATACCTATACGGTAGATGCGGTCATGTAATTTTGCTTTTTTTTTTGGGAAAGAGTTTTGAAACGGGAAAATTTTAGGGGAGAAAAGGCAAAGCAAATTATAGATGGCTCGCAATCGTTGGTACCCGTATCCCGTACAAACAGTTTTAGGTTATGTACAAATAACTTGTTGTGATTGTGTTTTGTTTTGTTAGCATTTAACACAAAAAGTGATTTGTCAGTATTAACACAAAAAGTATTTCAAATAAAAGATTAAGATAGTTTGTTTGAGGCAGAAAGGTACCAAAGACAAGATGCCACCTTTTCCTCCCGATTCACGAGGAGTCCGGGGAAAATCCAAATCATGAGATGGCAACACTGCGACAGCCAACCGTTGATTGTTGTTTTGTGTTGTGTTGGTCTGGTCACTCTCGGCTACAACGCAACGCGTGTGCTACGTGGTTGGTTTGGTTACAGTTATTTCGTTGAAACAGGAACACAAGAGTAAGTGTAATATTAAAGAAATTATTTTATCGGATTGAAATATGTTAATTAATAAAACATTATATTAATTGTTATTAGATGAACGAAAAACTGTTTGATGAAGGCGCCGGGGCGCCTCCGGTGAACACGTGCAAACTCGTTTAAGCCCAGATCATCATCGGGACGAAATTGCTTCTTTACTGAAGGCATGGCAGGTCCCAGAATCAGTAATTCTTCGGTTCCAAGGTAAATAGGTACCGACTTTCTATTTACGTACGCCACCTACTACTGTAAGTTAATTTAAAGTGTACTTACTAGGTAGGTATTAATATTATTACCTCTCTTTTCCAGAACATGAAATCAAACCAAATAAACTAAGGCACCTAAGTGAAAAACTTCTTAAGGAACTTTGCCCGGTAATAGGCCACCGAATTCTCATAAAATCAGGATGAATACTTCACTGGACATGTAAGTACCTACTATTAAAATATGTAAATTTTATATTCATTGGAGTGTTTTCATCTGTGAACCAAACAGTTAGCGAGGCTACAGGCTAATAAACTAATAGGTTTTGGGTTATTTGTAGAAGAGGAAGTGTTTTTTTGCCTAGAACGTTGCATACAAACTACATGTGTTATTTACCTATTTGTTTTATTTAGTACTAGCTTTTCGCGCGCGATTTCACCCGCGCGTGGACTACAACCTATACCCAGCAGTCGGATAAAAAATAGCCTATGTTACTCAGGGATAATGTTGCATTATAATGGTGAAAGAATTTTTGAAATTGGTCTAGTAGTTTTAGTTTATTCGTTACAAACATACAAAAATAGAAAAATACAAATCTTTCCTCTTTATTATATTAGTGTAAAGTATGATAGTGTGACAAACATAAATTGAATTATTATTTTTTTCAGACTGACACCGATTCTACACTGACAACAAAGTCTGTAACGAGTGACACTAACGATGAACTAGAAGATTTGGAAAATACTATATCAATTGAGAATATATTTTTCCCAGACTTTGATTTAAGAACGATAATAAGAAGATAAATAACCTACTTTTCATTATTTTTATTTTCAACCGACTTCCCAAAAAAGGAGGAGGTTATATGTTTCGATGTATGTATGTTTTTTTTTTATGTATGTTCGCCGATTTCTCCGCCAATTGTGGACTGATTTCCAAAATTGTTGTTTTATTCGTAATGGTGTATTCCCAAGTTGGTCCCATTTTAACCACATCAGAATCTGTTCGGTAATTTTAAAGATACCTAACAAAATATAAAAATACCAACATTGCATTATAGAGCAAAAGCCCGCGACAGCATGCCCTTCCTTATTTTATTAAAACTCAATATTTTCTGTGTACGTCCCCAACATAGAAATAGGGATTAGCGACTATAAAAGTTGGATCATGATTACTAAGGCAGATTATTTGTAGCAATAACATTTAAAGTGGTAGCTCAATTCCTCATAGTAAAGTTTTTTAAAGATTTTATTCCTAACTAGCTGTCGCCCGCGGCTTCGCCCGCGTTAGTTCGCTTAGATGAAAAATCTTTTTGTATTCCTAACTGTTTCAGATGTTTCGGATTTTCGATTTTTATACGTCTACAGAAAATGTTCATCAGATTAAACAAGTTTTGCTAAGGCATCATTTCCATATATATTATAGTGTAGCTGGTCTCTTGGAGCTTTTCATCAGATGTTCCATATCTTCAATTTTTATACGTCAGCAGAAAATGCTCATCAGGTTGAACGACTTTTACTAAGGCGCCATTTCCATATATGCTATAGTGAACTGGTCTCTTGCAGTTCTTCATCAGATGTTCCAGATCTTCAATTTTTATACGTCAGCAGAAAATGCTCATCGGGTTGAATGACTTTTGTTAAGGCACCATTTCCATATTTCTTATAGTTTAGCTGTTCTGTTATGGTTCTTCATCAGGTGTTCCAGTTTTCAAAATCAATTATAGCCTATATGTTGCCCAGGCTTAATAGCTATATAACAAAAAAAGTTTCATTCAAATCCGTCCAGTAGTTTTTGCGTGAAACGCGTACATACATACAGACAGACAGACAGACAGACAGACAGACAGACAGACAAGAAATTCCAACAAATTTTCTTTGCTTTCTATTGTTCTTTTTAAGTGTCCCTCTATCCATTTTAGTCAAAAATACTAAATGTACAGACAAATTATTTTTACTGTTTTATTATATGTATAGATAATATTAGGAATCACGCCATCCATTACCAGGCAATTGGTGCAGATATAAACCCCTGCTAGACATTGTAACTTTACTAAATTATAGTTATATTTGTTTTATTATAAAAACTGAATTTAGTGTTACTTCGGGAGGCCCCAAGGGTGCTTTTTATACCTATAAAAATCATCCTTGCTATAAAATATTACCTGCATAAGCAACTAAGATCCAAATTTCATACCTAGTCGATAATATTTTTTACCCGTATATACCACGCAGAAAAACATTCAGCAATTTGAAAATAAGGAAGGTTTGGTCATCACAGGCTCTCGGTCTATTTATGTGCCAAAAATTATAGACAATTTGACATGTTCTGACATTTCAAATCAAACTGGCATAAAAAAGGTTCAAATTCTTAATTCTTGATTTTCGGCCAGTGAAAGAAAAGTTTTAGTTTTTATTAAAGAAAATTGGTGTAGAAGCACTAAAAATGATAAAATAAAACTTTTTTCCAAAAAAAATGAACCGACTTCCATCATAAAACTTAAAATCATGAAATAACAATAAAGAAAAATGTATAAGCATACTACCTACTGAATGAGGTGAAGTCGGTGCCAAATTAAAAATTAAATAATCTAAATTAACATTAGAATCATGTATAAAAATGCCTAGCTGAGCAATTACATTCTTACTCCTGCACTTGGCACCAACTTCACCTCATTCAGTAGGTAGCATGCTTATACATTTTTCTTTATTGTTATTTCATGATTTTAAGTTTTATGATGGAAGTCGGTTCATTTTTTTGGAAAAAAGTTTTATTGTGATAGTTGTGTTCACTGGCAAGGCCATAAATTTTTGATACAATTTAATAAATTATGTGATTAAAATAATTATTATTTGGTTTAATTTCACAGATTATGGACATCCCAGAAAGCAGATTGTTAAGGTGAGTATATTAATACTCTTACTTTAAATAACTAGTGGTTTCTTACTAAAACGGCATGTATAGTATAACGGTGTTAAGTTTAAAAGTACTTTTTGTGGATATCATTTGCTTAGCTCAAGTTTTTAATAATAAGATTGTTAGTGTACAAGATTTTTTTTGAGAATTACACTTTTTAGGTAAAACTATATTTTTTTTTATTTATTTACAGTTGAGAAAGAAGATTTTTAAGTTAAGTATATTAAAATTCGTTATTCAAGTAACCAGAGGTTTCATAGGTACTAAAACCAGCTTTATCTTATGTTTACTTTCTGTGCGTTGTGTAGATAATTTGCTTAGCAAGTATTTGTTTTTTGAAGTAACTATGTATGAGATTAAAATTGAGAATTCCACTTTAGTTGAAACTAATATATTACTTAATTTGAAAATCCGGTAGACGGATGAGCATGACAATTATTTTGACGTAGTTCAAATTTGTCGATTTTGATTGATTCTGTAATGCCCAATTTTTCATGCATTTTCCGACTAATGGTTTTGCTTCCCGGATTTTCAAATTAATAAAAATAATATTTTGAACTGAAGTGAAATTCAAATCTCATATATTCTTACTTCAAAAAATAAATACTTAAGCTAAGCAAATTATATTATTTACACAACGCACAGAAAGTATTCACCTAAGATAAATCTGGTTTTAGTATGAAACCTCTGGTTATTTGAATTAAGAATATTACTATACTAACCCTAAAAATGTGCTTCTCAACTGAAAACTATTATTACTCTCCACTTAAGATTTAAGATGCTTGAGTTAAGCAAATTATAATATCTACACAACGCATGGAAAGTATTCACCTAAGATAAATCTTGTTTTAGTATGAAACCTCTGGTTATTTGAATTGAGAATATTAATATACTTATCTTTAAAATCTTCTTTCTCGACTGAAAACTATAATTAATCTCCACTTAAGATTTAAAATGCTTGGGTTAAGCAAATTATATTATCTACACAACGCACGGAAAGTATCCACTTAAGATAAATCTGGTTTTACTATGAAACCTCTGGTTATTTGAATTAAGAGTATTAATATACTTACCCTAAAAATGTGCTTCTCAACTGAAAGCTATTATTACTCTCCACTTAAGATTACACAACGCACAGAAAGTATCCACCTAAGATAAACCTGGTTTTAGTATGAAAACTCTGGTTATTTGAATTAAAAATATTAATATACTTACCCTAAAAATGTGCTTCTCAACTGAAAACTATCATTACTCTCCACTTAAGTTTTAAGATGCTTGAGTTAAGCAAATTATATTATCTACACAACGCACAGAAAGTATCCACCGAAGATTAATCTGGTTTTAGTATGAAAACTTTGTTTATTTGAATTAAGAATATTTATATACTTACCCTAAAAATGTGCTTCTCTAATCAAAAACGTCATTACTCTCTACTTAAGGAGGCACTAGTCGATAATTTTCCCATATAAATTTCGGGGGGGTTTTACTCCATTGTTTGACATTGTACATCCAAAGTTAAACATGATATCGTTTTGTGTCATTATTAATTTTGTCTGTACGGAACCAGAATAGTAAAATAAAAAGCCACTCTAAAGTTGTGAGCCATCAAACTTTAGTTTTTCGTGCTAATTTTAATACAACTTTGGGCGTAAATAAGTAATAAAAGAAGTGTAAAATATCGAAAACAAAAACCGCACCGACAAAGTTCAGTTATCGAAGATTCCAATAAACTTTATTTGTGATTGATTTGAGCAGTAGTTTTTTCAGAAAACCCGATTTTCCAAAGGACGTTTCGCAATTTTTCACGCGCACGATTTGATATGAATTGTCGTGCATTTCACTCAATATTGTTCCCCGGGCGGACGGGGCGGCGCGGTGCGGAGGGAAGAAGCTCACGCACACCTGCACAATACTTACGTTACTTTCGTTATTCGCTCGGCTCACCTTTAGATTTCGACACTACCTTCCTACTATATCTGACTTGGCGTTGAATTGGACTACCTACGTAATTGAAATTGTTGATTTGAGTGGATTTTGTATTGGTTGACTGAAGAACAGGCGTGAAAAACTTCAAATAAACATTGAGTAAGTGTTCTACCGACGACCTCCGTGGCCCAACGGTCATCACGCCGGACTGCTACACCGGAGGTCCCGGGTTCGATCCCCGGTCGGGTCAAGATGGAAAATGATCTTTTTCAGATTGACCCGGGTCTTGGATGTTTATCTATATATGTATTTGTTATAAAATATAGTATCGTTGAGTTAGTATCCTATAACACAAGTCTCGAACTTACTTTGGGGCTAACTCAATCTGTGTGATTTGTCCGTATATATTTATATTATACTAGCGGCCCGCCCCGGCTTCGCTCGGGTGGACAATATATTTATTTTTAGGGTTCCGTACCTCAAAAGGCAAAAACGGAACCCTTATAAGCAGAGATCGGATATTCCGGTACATATTTACCTAAACTTCGAGGAGCACGTAACATGAGTGGATAACACCACCTTTAATACATTTTTAACACCGGCATTTAAAAATCATGAATTGTTATTGAATTTTATAGAGATAATATAAATTTAGTTACAAATTATTGATTGAACCATATTACTTTTGAGAGTTCCGTACTAAAATTGTGTCAAATTAAAATGTTCTTCAAGTAAATAAAATAAAAATAAAAACTAAATATCTTAATTCAATTCAGTTATTTGAAAGATATCGAAAAAAATTGTTTTATTTTTTCAGAGGTGTAATATCGAATACTCGGTCACTTGAGCAAAAAAATCAGGAGTATTTTGCGATTTCAGACAGCACTCAAAACATATGGGGTACTTCATATTTTGCGATTTCAGACAGCAATCAAAATATATGGGGTGCTTCCCGTTGACCTAAAATTATGAAATTTGTCAAAAAGCAAGGTACTTAGTACAGTACAGTACTTGTACAGGAATAAATCTGAAAGTTGTAAATATGTTGTTGGAAGTTAAAAAAAAAGTGTTACAAACTTATTTTTGCGCTCGATGCAATATGAATCCTAGGGAGCAAACTGCAGAGTTAAGTTTGTTTTTAAAACTTGATTAGCGTCTACGGAACCCTCGGTGCGCGAATTTGAATCGCACTTGACCGGTTTTTAGGCTTCCGTACCTCAAAAGTCAAAAACGGAACCCTTATAAGATCACTTAGTTGTCCGTCTGTCTGTCAAACTTTTTTTTCTTAGGACGCTTAAAGGTATCAATTTGAAATTAATATCTAATACTCGGATACATGGTCTCTTTTAGCAAAAAAATAATCAAAATTATACGTCAACGCGATCAAGAGATATTAGGTACCGTAAATGTAGCGAAATTTCGTATATTTTGCGATTTCAGGCAGCAATCAAACCCTACGGGGTACTTCCCGTTGACCTAAAATTATGAAATTTGGCAAAAAGCAAGATCTAACAGTACATACACTGTAAATATGTTGTTGGAAGTTTAAAAAAAATGTTACAAACTTATTTTTGCGCTCGATGCAGTACGATTCCTAGGAATCAAACTGCAAAGTTAAGTTTGTTTTTGAAATTACTAGGTCTTTCAGTGAGAGCTATAATGTGAGATGCTTTTCGTGTACGGAACCCTCGGTGCGCGAGTTTGACTCGCACTTGGCCGGTTTTTTTAATGATACCTACCTCCTAGTAAAATAAATATTGATAATAACAAGCAAATTATTAAAAAATAAAAAACACGACTGACAACTCACATAGTCTATGTCACTCGGGGGAATGCAAGGAATCTAACAATACCTCTCACATCAAAATCTGTTAAGCCGTTGAGGACTTATGGTGGAATAAAGAAACTTACATACATACATACTTACATACATACATACATGAACCCTGAAAACATAACATTTCTTACCTACCTACAATGTTGTTTTTATTTTTTTATTTATTTAAAACTTTATTGCACAAAATTTAAAAAAAAATATCTCTGCTTATAAGGGTTCCGTTTTTGCCTTTTGAGGTACGGAACCCTAAAAATAAATATATTGTCCACCCGAGCGAAGCCGGGGCGGGCCGCTAGTATAATATAAATATATACGGACAAATCACACAGATTGAGTTAGCCCCAAAGTAAGTTCGAGACTTGTGTTATAGGATACTAACTCAACGATACTATATTTTATAACAAATACATATATAGATAAACATCCAAGACCCGGGTCAATCTGAAAAAGATCATTTTCCATCTTGACCCGACCGGGGATCGAACCCGGGACCTCCGGTGTAGCAGTCCGGCGTGATGACCGTTGGGCCACGGAGGTCGTCGGTAGAACACTTACTCAATGTTTATTTGAAGTTTTTCACGCCTGTTCTTCAGTCAACCAATACAAAATCCACTCAAATCAACAATTTCAATTACGTAGGTAGTCCAATTCAACGCCAAGTCAGATATAGTAGGAAGGTAGTGTCGAAATCTAAAGGTGAGCCGAGCGAATAACGAAAGTAACGTAAGTATTGTGCAGGTGTGCGTGAGCTTCTTCCCTCCGCACCGCGCCGCCCCGTCCGCCCGGGGAACAATATTGAGTGAAATGCACGACAATTCATATCAAATCGTGCGCGTGAAAAATTGCGAAACGTCCTTTGGAAAATCGGGTTTTCTGAAAAAACTACTGCTCAAATCAATCACAAATAAAGTTTATTGGAATCTTCGATAACTGAACTTTGTCGGTGCGGTTTTTGTTTTCGATATTTTACACTTCTTTTATTACTTATTTACGCCCAAAGTTGTATTAAAATTAGCACGAAAAACTAAAGTTTGATGGCTCACAACTTTAGAGTGGCTTTTTATTTTACTATTCTGGTTCCGTACAGACAAAATTAATAATGACACAAAACGATATCATGTTTAACTTTGGATGCACAATGTCAAACAATGGAGTAAAACCCCCCCGAAATTTGTATGGGAAAATTATCGACTAGTGCCTCCTTAAGTAGAGAGTAATGACGTTTTTGATTAGAGAAGCACATTTTTAGGGTAAGTATATAAATATTCTTAATTCAAATAAACAAAGTTTTCATACTAAAACCAGATTAATCTTAGGTGGATACTTTCTGTGCGTTGTGTAGATAATATAATTTGCTTAACTCAAGCATCTTAAAACTTAAGTGGAGAGTAATGATAGTTTTCAGTTGAGAAGCACATTTTTAGGGTAAGTATATTAATATTTTTAATTCAAATAACCAGAGTTTTCATACTAAAACCAGGTTTATCTTAGGTGGATACTTTCTGTGCGTTGTGTAATCTTAAGTGGAGAGTAATGATAGCTTTCAGTTGAGAAGCACATTTTTAGGGTAAGTATATTAATACTCTTAATTCAAATAACCAGAGGTTTCATAGTAAAACCAGATTTATCTTAAGTGGATACTTTCCGTGCGTCGTGTAGATAATATAATTTGCTTAACCCAAGCATTTTAAATCTTAAGTGGAGATTAATTATAGTTTTCAGTCGAGAAAGAAGATTTTAAAGATAAGTATATTAATATTCTCAATTCAAATAACCAGAGGTTTCATACTAAAACAAGATTTATCTTAGGTGAATACTTTCCATGCGTTGTGTAGATATTATAATTTGCTTAACTCAAGCATCTTAAATCTTAAGTGGAGAGTAATAATAGTTTTCAGTTGAGAAGCACATTTTTAGGGTTAGTATAGTAATATTCTTAATTCAAATAACCAGAGGTTTCATACTAAAACCAGATTTATCTTAGGTGAATACTTTCTGTGCGTTGTGTAAATAATATAATTTGCTTAGCTTAAGTATTTATTTTTTGAAGTAAGAATATATGAGATTTGAATTTCACTTCAGTTCAAAATATTATTTTTATTAATTTGAAAATCCGGGAAGCAAAACCATTAGTCGGAAAATGCATGAAAAATTGGGCATTACAGAATCAATCAAAATCGACAAATTTGAACTACGTCAAAATAATTGTCATGCTCATCCGTCTACCGGATTTTCAAATTAAGTAATATATTAGTTTCAACTAAAGTGGAATTCTCAATTTTAATCTCATACATAGTTACTTCAAAAAACAAATACTTGCTAAGCAAATTATCTACACAACGCACAGAAAGTAAACATAAGATAAAGCTGGTTTTAGTACCTATGAAACCTCTGGTTACTTGAATAACGAATTTTAATATACTTAACTTAAAAATCTTCTTTCTCAACTGTAAATAAATAAAAAAAAATATAGTTTTACCTAAAAAGTGTAATTCTCAAAAAAATCTTGTACACTAACAATCTTATTATTAAAAACTTGAGCTAAGCAAATGATATCCACAAAAAGTACTTTTAAACTTAACACCGTTATACTATACATGCCGTTTTAGTAAGAAACCACTAGTTATTTAAAGTAAGAGTATTAATATACTCACCTTAACAATCTGCTTTCTGGGATGTCCATAATCTGTGAAATTAAACCAAATAATAATTATTTTAATCACATAATTTATTAAATTGTATCAAAAATTTATGGCCTTGCCAGTGAACACAACTATCACAAAAATAAAAATAATGAAAAGTAGGTTATTTATCTTCTTATTATCGTTCTTAAATCAAAGTCTGGGAAAAATATATTCTCAATTGATATAGTATTTTCCAAATCTTCTAGTTCAATAAGCAATCTATAGGTATATAAACGCCCGCGCCGCGCCGCCTTTAGTTATATTGTACGAAATTGTAGGTACTGTCTGGCTTTTGGCCGACCGGCAGGCATAGCGGCGCGCCCGACGCGGCTCGGCGTTGTGAATCGTCTAACGTCGTTTCTAAAACGTAGTGATTATATACTCTTTGGTCGTTTCATTCACTTCGGACAGGTGTTTGTGTGCGTGCGCTCGGTGTATGCGTACAGATAGCGTCTGACTGCTCATCACTGATTCTATCTCTGTCGGACACAATGCTAGGTGAAACAGCTTGCTTTTTGGCCGCGCCCGCCGCTCGCGGCTAGCGCAACCTTAAGATTAAAAATTCTTGAGTTAAGCAAATTATACTCTCCAAAGAACGCTCAGAAAGTATCTACTTAAAATAAATCTAGTTTTAAAATAGAATATTATATAAATCCGATGAAGAAGTTGTATTGTTTTTAACTGAAAGCAAAAGTATTTCCGTAAACAAAACTAAGCCAAAATTTTTCTTCTACCAACTCAAACAAATCTTCGGTTAAGATTCGGCTGTCTTGGTTCAAAGTGACAAATCTTCGTTCAATGATGCAAGTCTTAGATGTAAACAGCACCAATGTCGCATATGCCCCTGGTGCACACGCGACATTTTCATTCCAAGAGGTCGAATTGTCGAGCTAAGACTTTTATCATTTCTGAACAAGACAAATGCATTCTCTAACAAAATAATTATACTCTTGGCTAAAATAAATAAAAGTTCTACAATGAATATTTAATTTTTTTCTGTTCAAGAAAATCGTATGTTTTGAATTCAAGAAACTTGACACTGTTGCATGGAGACATTGCTTTTGTCTCCTATCCAGAATATATCCTCTCAATTTGAGATAATAATGTGTTGAAAAATAAAACAATAAAATTCTAAATTTAAGAAAATAATATTTTGCTTATATATGAAACTATATTATTCTTGACCAATAAATATATTCTTGTTTGAAGAGATCTTTTCTTTCCGTGTGTATGTACGCGTTTCACGCAAAAACTACTGGACGGATTTGAATGAAACTTTTTTTGTTGTATAGCTATTAAGCCTGGGCAACATATAGGCTATAATTCATTTTGAAAACTGGAACACCTGATGAAGAGCCATAACGGAACAGCTAAACTATAAGTAATATGGAAATGGTGCCTTAACAAAAATCGTTCAACCTGATGAGCATTTTCTGCCGACGTATAAAAATTGAAGATCTGGAACATCTGATGAAAAGCTCCAAGAGACCAGCTACACTATAACATATGTGGAAATGGCGCCTTAGCAAAAATCGTTTAACCTGATGAGCATTTTCTGCTGACGTATAAAAATTGAAGATCTGGAACATCTGATGAAAATCTCTAAGAGATATTTTACATCTAAGTGAAACTCACGCGGGCGAAGCCGCGGGCGACAGCTAGTATTCTATATGAACGTAGAAAAAATGTTTTAAATTTATGACATTCATATTTCCAGTAATTTAAATAATTGACATAATTTTTATTATTCAGATAACAATATATTTTAATGAATATTCAAACTTTAATACGCAAGATCGATTAAAAAATATGTGAGTCTGAATTTATGAAGGTATTTCACAAAAATCTTTCACTATTAAAATACATTAACAACATTATTTTAAAGTCGCAAAAGATTTAAAACTGCCGTCTCTAGCAAACATCGCTTACGTATGTATAGTGAATGTTCTATTTTTATTACATATACTAAGAAAAATAATCCCTACCTGCTTTGTGCAGAATACCTGATAAATTGCAAAGACAGTAAATTATTGCAAATACACTACGCACGCAGATGCATAATGCAAGTAAATAATATCCCAGTTGCATCGCTAATGTCCAATTTGCTGCGCGGCAATAAAATTTGAGCAAAATTAATTGTCTTGGCATTTTTTCACTCAGCTCTATGTAAATCGCTATATTTGCGCTCCACGGTCGCCGTGAATCAGCAATCGTGACCGTAGGTAATTGCGGCCGATCGGATGCAAGTACACTTTGAGATATTCCAGTGGAGATGACATTTTCTTAAATGCGGTTGGACCGAACTGAATTAGGTAATGTGCTTAATTTTTTAAACATACCTATTGCCCTCATTCATTTTAATATCATATCCATGCTATCAATATACGAGTATAAAAAGTTGAGAGCTGACCGTGGGTGCACGACCAAGATTATCGTGAAAAATAATTGTTATCCGAGCTGAACTAGTTCATTAGTTATGTGAAATATTATTTATACGGGATAAAAGGGAAGGGTTTATAAAACAGTTTGAAGATTTGAGGGTTAACTATGTGCCAATTGGTTTTCTGAGATAAAAGTGAGTAAGTTTTCAAACTGTTTTTCTTCTAAATAGGCAATAAGCTTAAAATATAATAATGGCACTGCAATTTATAACACAAATAAAGTCTCATTTTTGAAATCACAAAATATTAAAACTCTGATTTTGCTTTATAAGAAATATTTTGGACTGACCGAGAATTGTTCCCATGTGGAACATATCTAAATCTATATATATGTAACTCAAAGGTGACTGACTGAATGACATAGTGATCTATCAACGCACAGCCTAAACCACTGGATGGATGGGGCTGAAATTTGGCATGCAGGTAGATGTTATGACGTAGGCATCCGCTAAGAAAGAATTAACGCGAACGAAGCCGCGGGCGCCAGCTAGTAGAGTATATTTAAGTCCAGTGTCACCTCCGTAGCTTAAAACTCAGTGAACAAGTTGCGTTCGAAGGCTATTTTATGGCGAAGTTTTTGTAATTGATTCCATCGATACGTCGACTAATCGAGTTTATGCAAGAACGAAACCGACTCTGCTCTAGGCTTATTAAACATTGAAAAATCTCCATTCTGTAATAGGCTAATTAATGTGTTCCTTTGTACCCGACTTCCTGTAAATAGAGTGTAAGGTTTTCAGGGTCCATGTGGTTTTAGATTGATGGAGTTTGCTCGCTTTTGACCCGAAGCTTCGCTCCCATAAAATAATATTTAAAATATTCTAAGTAATCCCTTATTAAATTACTGTTACTTATGTATTTGATGTGAATAACACACATGTCTTTTTCTTCGTATCCGGGTATCAATATAGAAAGATCTTATTTCGTCAGTAACAACAATTATAATTTTTTTTTCTCTAAAATAAATTTCCTATCGAAAATAAATATTATTAAAAAATACAAAATTAAAAATTAAATGAAAAAATTAAGAATTGGATTGAACTCATCGAAAATACGAGTACGTAGTTAGATATCTCATAACTATGATTCAAACGGGACTTAGCACGAATTTTATTTTATTTATTTATAGCGGCTGACGTTTTGGGAACTTTACAGCCTCCCGTGGTCGCAGCTGGAGTATTTCGGTATCAGCTTGTGATAATAGTTAAGTGTTGAACACATAACTCGAAAGTTGGATATCAAACAATAAAGTAAAAAAATATATATATACCTTAAGAGCATACGTCTCGTTTAGGATATAACCTCAAAGCTCCATCACGCCTAAAGGCCGCGGTGCGTGTTTATGACGACATTCTTGTATTTACACGACAAAAAAGCAAACTCTTGTACCTCTGTAATAAAAGGTAATGTTAGGGGCGAATCTCGGCGGGAAGGCATTCACAGTTATGTCTTTATCCGCCAATAAACGCCAGAGTCCACCGATCGCGAAGTGGGTTATGTAGTGCGCTCGGTGATAGACAATAGAAATACAAACACATCACGGGAAGGGCATGCCCCTCCTCCGCACGTAACTGTACAAGAAAATTATTTCTGTGATGGAACCATCAAATTAAGAAAATAATTTCAGCATCAAACTCCTAAAAATAAAATAAATAAAAATTACAACTTTAAATAATATTGCATGAAATTATAATTTATGATCTGAACGATCAAAAATCTTGAATACGAGGTGAACAATTAATATTCGAAATGAATTCAATGTTTCACTTTTAGCCGAGGGCCAGACGAGCCCGCGGGACGTTTCGTTTCGACTCTGTCCGCGACAAATTTAAATTTTCCCTTTTTTAAATAAAAATACACCCTAACTCCATGCAGCAGGTTATATAAAGGATGTACAAAATATTCATGGGTAGGTAATTCAGTTACGGGAGCGTGAAAAAGCGGATCGCGTTCATACACATGGCGCGATCCCTTGTGAACGATGTCGCGTGGAAAGCAAACTTCATCCGAAATTCAAAAAATGAAAGGGGTTTTTATAGTCACCGATGAAAACATCCTGTGTATATATGTATATAAAAGCAGAAAATCGAATGTTTTGGAGCTCGTAGAATTCAATAGGTGTATGTGGCAGTTACAATTTAGGCATGCTGACTTATTACATTTTTACCTGGTAACCTGCACATGATTATCCAAACTAAATTGATGTCGGGATTGGATTAGATCAGATTATACACTTATAGATTCAAAGGTTAGGGCATGTGGAGCGTGCGTAGACCTTCTGTATCTATAGGGTAAATTCAAAATCATTGGCAAAATTTCTACTGCTGAAAGTTCTCATGAATATGAGCAACTTTTTATATGGGACCGACTCTGAAATCTCAAAAAATAAGCTGCTTCCACAGATATAATTTTTTCAAACAAGCGAGAAGAATATTTTCCAATATGTGTAAACCAAAACCGAATTCCATACGAAAATGCAGCTAAATACTTAGGTATGACGCTCGATACGAAGCTTCGCTGTAAAGCGCATGTTAAAAAGAAACGACAAGAGCTAGATTTTAATTTTCACAAAATGTACTGGCTCCTTGGAAGGCAATCCACATTGTCAGTGCAAAATAAATTACTTCTGTATAAACAGGTCCTATGGGATACAGCTGTGGGGCTGTACCAAAAAGACAAACATTGAAATCATCCAACGCTTCCAGAATAAAGTACTGAGGGCTATATTAGTCAATGCGCCTTGGTATACGTAAAAAATAACGACCTGCACCGGGACCTTAACATACAGTTCGTTCGTGACATAATACAAAAATACGCAGAAGCACATGAACACAGGCTGCTTCACCATGTGAATGTTGAGGCTATCCAGCTCCTCGACAACACGGACATAGTGCGAAGACTCAAAAGAACTAAACCGTCTGATTTAGTAGTGATAAAAAAAAAACAATTTAATAGTGATAGTGATAATAGTGTTAATATAGACACACGAACAAAGTGCCTTCCTCTTTAATAGAGACAGTAAGAAAAGTGCCGATTGACACATTCTTATTCTATAGTAACAATATAAAACTAGGTCAGAGTAAAATTACTCATTAGCCTGACATTGGGCTAGATTGTAATATTATTAGCGTATTAAATTATTTATATAAGTACGTTAAGTAAAAGGAAAAAAAAATATTCAACAGTCACAACTCTTGTTTGACACGTTTGGTTCTGTCTGCGGAAAAGTATGGTTCTGTGTAAGTGTCTAGAACCAAATACTTCCCACTATTTTTTTTTCTCCCTGCCAACTAGAACTCTCTCAAACTTAAGACTTTATAGAGTTTATCGTAATACCAAAACATAGAACTAATAACAAAGCGAAGTTCTAATTTTTTCCATGTCCCAAAAAAATGGTTTTATTTTGTCAGAGAAAAAAAATCACAACGTCATTTAAGTCAATGTTTTTTTTGCTTTTACTTTACATTAATTTTATTTATTTATGCTTTGATTAATTTACACCCAAAGGATTATAAGATTTTTTTTTAAATCGTAATTTAAATCAAAGCCAACATGCTAACTCGTCTACCTCTTGAAGACAACACTTGTAACCTCCAATGCCTCAAGAAAAAGCCAGTCCAGACCTTTGAAGGCCCTGTGAAGATAGTTCTTGTCGATATTTCGAGAAGGGAGTACTGCACGAGGGTGTGGTGGGCTGGGTTTATAGGATTTGCTTATATCCTCATGGGATATTATACAATCATTATGTTTGTGTATTGTATAGCGTGGCATGAAAAGAAATTTATAAAGAATATACACATCTTTTTTTGCACTGCAGAGGTGTGTATGATTAAGCGTAATTTTAATTATTTTCTAGTAGATGCGGGTTCAAATGCAATAAATGCTTTTTAAAGTTGTTTCCCATTATAACTACTATTAATATTTTGCTTTATAACTCGGTCGAGTTCACTGCGTACCTGGCGGCCGTACGCCGAGTACTCTAGCGAGGTGCGCAGTTAGCTCGACCGAGTTGTAATTCTTGTACTCGAGAACACAAACTGAATACTAAATCCACAACGCAGTTAACTTGACCGAGTTGTACACAGGTGTTAAACGCGATTTGGATTCGAGTTTCAATGAACCGTGGTCACCGAGCGACTGAAACTAACAAAAGCTATCAAACCCCATGGCCTTGAACTGTCTTCGGAAGCTCGTGGCTGTCCATTGTACGAAAAGGAATAAGATGGAAGCATTTTTATCACTGACTAGCCTGTGCCCGCGACTTCGTCCGCGCGTAATTTACTATTGTTTATATATCTCCGGTTCTCAGCGGCATATCAAGATAAAACCTACACCAAATTTTAAGTAGACCTTTAACAATACAACAGCGAAAACCGCATCAAATTTGGTCCAGTAGTTTTTGCGTGATGCGCGTACAAACATACAGACAGATAGACAGACAGACGGAAAGACAAAAAAATTTTTTGGCTTCTATTGGCCCTTTAAAATCATAGTTTTTTTTCTTAAATATCTCCAGAGACAGGCCAGTTACAGTTTTATTATATATATTGATTGATTGGAAAGGTGGAATTGGCGGCAGAGGTTCTCTGTCGGGTCGTGCAGAGAGAGCAGTAAACTCTTTAGTTTACTCTAGTTAACTAGATCTCTATCTAACCCAGCAGGGGGCCACTAGAAAGGTTTCTGACGAATCATACTATGATCCCTTGAAGTGGATAAAGTGGCCTATTTACATATAGATCTCTAGATTACTGCTCCTTCTGCACGACCCGACAGAGATCCTTTGCCGCCAATTTCACCTATCCAATCAATCATCAATCAATACATATAATAAAACTGTAACTGGTCTGTATCTGTACATAGGAGATATTTATACAAAAAAAAAACTAAACAGGTTCGTATATGGCAAACAGAAGCCAAAACCATTTTTTTTTAATTTCTATCTATCTGTCTTTCAGGGGAACCCATCACTTTATCGCAATTTACTTCAACGATTTTCATGTCCCATAAAACCATTCGCAGATATTTTAATACAATATGTAACAAATCCTTAAATCTGTTTACATCGAAATTTCATTTACACGATTATTCATTACGTACAAACACACTCTATCGTTATTTCTTTTCATATTTTATGTATTTCATCGAAATAATGAAACATCAAAGTTTTGTTACCCATAATTTTATTTCCACGTAAGTTTCAGTTTGCAAAATATTTGAAACATCAAATATTACATTATTATGTTACCCTATATAGATAGATTAGACCGGTAGTATTGAATTGATCAACAGTAAATTTATAGCTAGTTCGATAATTATAAATGGATCACAAATCCGACTCAGAGCACCCCGACTCCACGTGGCTCAACTTTGTCATATACTAGAGTGTTATTCCTTCGCGCGGAACCAGAAGGCTCGCGAAGGAGGTCCTGAGAAAATGAGCGGAGCGAGGTTAAGTGCCCGAATGAATCGAAGGGCCGACGGAGCGAGTCTTCTGGTGGAGCCACCCAGAAATACTTGCTTGCTGCATGCTTGCTGCATGCTTGCTGCATGCTTGCTGCATGCTTGCTGCATGCTTGCTGCATGCTTGCTGCATGCCTGCTGCATGCCTGCTTGCATGCTTTTTGCATGTTTTAAGCAACAACAAGCGAATGCAGCGTTCGGTGAAACGTTACTGCGATTAAAAGTTATGATGCGCATCGTTACATATTGAAACATGTTATTATAAATGGTTACATCGATATCTTAATACATGTATGAAATGTTAGTTTGATATATCGTTTTTCTTGGAATAGTAGAAATTTTATAACGTTTTTTTTAGGAAATGTTGTTCGATATTATGAAACTGCGATAATAAGTTTTTCGATGTTTTAAGAAAAAATATATTAACAAACGTGGAATAGTTTTCTGGGACATGATAATCGATGTGATAAAAATCTGTATTTTAATAGACACCCGTCTTTCAGTCTGTATGTTTGTACGCGTGTAATACGCAAAAACTACTGGACCAAAAATGCGGTTTCCGCTGTTGTATTGTTGAAGGTCTAACTTAAAATCTGGCGTAAGTTTAATCTTGATACGCCACCTAAAACTTGAGATATTAACAATAATGAAATACGCGCGGACGAAGTCCCGGGCACAGGCTAGCCAGTGATAAAAATTTACTTATCTTTCTTTTCGTACAGTCGAGCTTCCGAAGACGGGTTGAGACCGTGAGGTTTGATAGCCTTATGTCCGTTGGAAGATCATGTAATGAGTTGCACTGACACTTCAATAATTGCTTACAGTTCCAACTGCTAATGCCAGCAGGCATCTTGATGAATACAAACTTGCACGGCCCATCGGTTCCAATGAAGCCGGGCTTTAAAAAGACCAACCACATAATTATTCAAGCTTTTGCCATCTTTTTGAACACAGTTGGGTCAGCACTAATTCTAAGCGAGGCGAAAATGCCGGGCGCATTAAAAATGAACCATTGCTTTTTTGGTGATTCTTTTTTTTTACAATCATATTTACTAGAATGCGTTCACTTTTAAGCAGCACCAATTCTCTGAGACAACTTTTAGTATTTTTTTCTGAATTTACATTTAAATTGCTGTTCACATCAGCTCATTTTTACGCAACAATATTGATGACGATTGACGGATTGAATTGATAATATGTATACTATCCATGATATTTTAGGGTTCCGTACCTCAAAAGGCAAAAACGGAACCCTTTTAAGATCACTTTGTTGTCCGTCTGTCTGTCAAACTTTTTTATCTCAGGAACACTTGAAGGTATCAAGTTGAAATTAATATCAAATACTCGGATCCATGGTCTCTTTCAGAAAAAAAAAAATCATAATTATACGTCAACGTGATCAAGAGATACTAATATTTCTGTAAATGTTGCGATTTTTGGCATATTTTGCGATTTCAGGCAGCAATTAAAACCTATGGGGTACTTCCCGTTGATCTAAAATTATGATATTTGGCAAAAAGCAAGGTCTAACAGTACTTATATAGGACAGTAATAAATCTGAAAACTGTAAATATGTTGTCGGAAGAATAAAGTGTTATAAACTTATTTTTTGCGCCGGATCCAGTGTGAATCTTAGGGATACAACTGCAAAGCTGAGTCTGTTTTTGAAACTAGTTAGTCTTTTAGTTAGAGCTATAATGTGAGATGCTTTGCGTGTACGGAACCCTCGGTGCGCGAATTTGACTCGCACTTGGCTGGTTTTTTTGTCTCAGATTAGCTGTCATAATTCCAATCGGATGTCCATCTCTCAGATATTTTGCCTACCAGTTTATAGTAAGCATGAGTGAATAAAGATCTAATAGTGTAATTTTTTCAGGTGTCCTAGCGGTGACAGCGATGGCAATTACTAGTCTTTGTGGTCCATTGGGAATTCTTTTCTGCTGTTTTCGGTATGTGCACGCTTTTTTTGGTATAATGACCTTCGCATTCTCATCAATTTGCTTCGTCGAAAGTCTTGTAATAAAAGATTCAGCATTCTTAAAATGGATGACTATTAAAGAAATTGTAACCATGATGAAAATAGCATGTACATTAGCTACTCTTATAATCATCGGTTATATAGTTATGAAATTTTTATGTTGTTATGAGCGCTACTGCGACAAGTGTAAACAATAAAAATAATCACAGAATTGTATTTTTTTATATTTCAACCGTAGGAGAACTAAAGTAACCGACATAGCCCGCAGAATCGCGAAACTTAAGTGGCAGTGGGCGGGGTACATAGCTCGTAGAACAGATAGCCTTTGGGGCAGAAAAGTTCTCGAGTGGCGACCACGAACCGGAAAACGTAGTGTTGGCAGGCCTTCCACTCGGTGGACCGACGACCTGTTGAAGGTCACGGGATGCGGGCAGCGTAGGACCGGTCGTTGTGGAAATCCTTGGGGGAGGCCTTTGTCCAGCAGTGGACGTCTTTCGGCTGAGAGAGATATTTCAACTGAAGGAATGATGAAAGGTTAAGTAAGCTGTGACCAAGTGGTATCCGAGAGACGAAGCGTAGGGCATCTGACTACTAGGTGGGTCGACGATGTGAGGAGTATTGCTGGCAAGAACTAGATTGCGATGGCCCAGAATAGAGATGCTTGGCGTAGACAGAGGGAGGCTTATACCCAGCAGTGGGTAGTAGAAAGCTGACGAAAGTCAAAGTCATTTTTTTTTATTGAAACTTGGCCTTCAAAGAAGGCTCTTTTTCACGTCGATAATTAATTATATTATGTCTCAAAGCTACAAACTACTAGCACGATGATGATATTTCAACTTTCCGATTGTAGACACTGTTCTACTAAACAACCAAAGGCTTTCTTCAAGCTCGCTGTATCATTAGGCAATATTTGTCAATAATCTATTTATGAATTTGATCAACGTGTTTGTGATCAAATTTACCATAAACAGTATTTCTAAAACTAAACAGTCCACACTCAATGTCCATACTTATCTGTAGTTGCATCACCTTTATTTATACAGGATGATTTCTTATCCGAAGAATATATTTAATCCTACGGTATTTAGTGCTAGCATAAAACTAAAAAATAAATCAACAAATAAATAATACACTTGTTTGCTTATATGAGAAAACCTTTGTTAAAAGTTCTTGAAAAAACTAATAATATCTGGGTACCTCCGTATCAGAAGGGTAATCTAGCGCCCCAACACAGTTTAGGTATAAACTTTTTGTAAACAGTGTTGCCCCGCCTCATATCTTTGATTCAATTGACCAAGTGAATCGCTCTAATATTATGAACGCAAAACTTTAGAAGTGAGTTAGCAAGTACGTTTTATCAAAATCACGAAAATTTACTAAACGGATATTGATGTTAAAAATTGTCTCACTACATTCCGTCACATCCCTTCTAAAAAAAAAAAATATATTTTAAATTTTTAGTCTCGACCATTTTAATATGACTTTAATAATAATAACCGTAGTATAAAATGTTACGAAAGCTGTAAGGATGTAGACAAGTGTATTTCCTGCCCAGTCCTTGAACTGGGTAGTGAAAAAACCCAGGCACAGGCTAATGGATGATGTTATGAATGTCGGGATGCCCATCACTATGTGTATAAGCTTCATCTGGCCTTGGCCGAACAAAGCCAATGGATAACTCAGGAGACTACACCCAGCCAATGTTGCTGCAACCACACCTGTAATAAATGAGAAAAATAATATTAAGATCTATAAATATAATAAAACTGTAACTGGTTTATCTCTGTACATAGAAGATATTTAAGAAGAAAACTATGAGAGGTTTTTTATGGGGCCAATAGAAGCCAAAACCATTTTTTGTAGATTTTTTTCTGTATGTTTGTAAGCGTATCACGAAAAAATTACTGGACCAAATTGGATGCGATTTTCAGTGTTGTAATTTAGGTTGTAATGAAGGTTTCATCTTCATACGCCGCCGCTTAGAACCTGAGATTCGCGCAGGCGAAGCGGGCACAAGCTAGTAATATATAAAATCGATCAAAAATATACTTTAAGTCGAAGCAATAAATATCGTATTGCAATGGACCGTACTGTCAGAAATAAGAGCACACGCTTATTGTGTGCTCTTATTTCTCGGGCAATTTTCAGAGCTGTCACCTTTAATCTAGGCACAGAATTAATATAAGTACTACGTACAGACAGGAAACTCCTTGCCCCTCCCGCAATATGGCACGCCCCGCACCTCCCGCACTTCTCCCCCGCTCTTGTGTGGTTGTGTTGTGGGACGTTATGCTATGAAAACGCACACAATGAGGTGACTGACGTGTTCACGGATATACAGTTTCACTTGTAGTAGTAGTAGGTATATTTGACGCCGTTTCTATGAAGCGCCCGCCCTGTGAATTGTTGATCGAATGTCTAACCTGTTAATCCATGAGGGGAAGCAGAGGCACCTTTGTCTATGTAAACGACAACAGTTCCTGCTATGATGCAGATCAGTCCACAGACTTGTAGAAGACCGTGCGCTGCCCGACGGTGCCTGACCTACACAGCAAGGCTCATTAACTGACTATTCTTCCTATTCGTATTCCTCATAACTGAGGGTCGTGATCATTATCCTAATTAATATTATTAATGCGAAAGTGAGTTTGTTTGTTACCTCTTCACGCTTTATCTACTGGACCAATCTTCCTGAAATTTTGCATACACATAGTTAGAAGTACTGAGAAAGACATAGGGTACCTTTCATCCCGAGAAAAAGCACTGTTTCCGAGAAAAATTCACGCGGGCAAAAGCTAGTATAGAATAAAACACACACAACGATTGTCTTGGCATGTTTATGGTGTGGTTTGCCCTTGCCTTCTCTATTTCACACACTAGCTGATAATCATCAACAAGAGTGCAGGTTTCCTCACTATGTTTATCTTCACAGTAAGCAAGTGGTGGTCGATGAAAACTACCAAACGTGAATCAGATTGGTATACAAACTACACAGGCAGGATTTGAACCTGGGACCATTGCAGCCACAGGCAAGCGCCCTAACACTCGGCCAAGTCATAGTATTATTACTGCCCTGCCTCCCGTTGAAAGTAGTTTTATCCATCACTGTTAGAAAATTTTGTCGAGAGTGTCCGAGGTGTATTCAAAGAGGTGCAGATTGAGTCCTCATCTCCGATAATAAGCTTCACAGCTTGGTAAGGCGTTCTTCTATCTTTGCACGACTGACCAAAAAGGAGTGTTATTTTTTCAGGGTTCATGTATGTAGACATTTTCTAAGCTGAAATGACGCGCCCCACCTCCGCATTAACGTACACAAGCAAATTTCAAATATGGAAAAAAAAGTAGTGGGGCGCATCATTTCAGTTTAAACAATCTCTAAGTAGATATGTATGTATGTAAGTTTCTTTATTCCACCATAAGTGAAGAACGGCTTAACAGATTTTGATGTTAGAGGTATTTTTAGTTTCCTTGCATTCCTCCGAGTGACATAGGCTATGTGAGTTGTCAGTCGTGTTTTTTATTTTTAATAATTAGCTTGTTTAGATCAAGGAAATCGCCTCCATGGGCAAGTAGCTAGTAAATTCACCACCAACTCGTGATGCATCTCATCAGTACACGGTATACACATATCAGTATCAAGGGCATTTTTTTTTTCCGTTGTTCACCTCAAACGATATTATAGAACAAATGAGAAAAAAAATCTCAGTAGTTCGACGGTCGAACAAATGAGAAAATAAATTCTCACTAGTTCGATCATCGAACTGATTAGTAGAACTAGTGAGAATGAACGAATATTATTTGTGGGGACATCAAAAATTATAGAACCCTAACTAATATTATAAATGCGAAAGTGAGTTTGTTGGTTTGTTTGTTTGTTCGTTTGTTACCTCTTCACGCTTTATCTACCGAACCAATTTTCCTGAAATTTCGCATACACATAGTTGGAAGTACGGAGACGGACATAAGGTACCTTTCATCCCAAGATATAGCACTGTTCCCGTGGGAAATTCACGCGGGCAAAAGCTAGTCTTAACTAATATTATAAATGCGAAAGTGAGTTTGTTTGTTTGTTGGTTTGTTTGTTACCTCTTCACGTTTTATCTACTGTACCAATCTACCTGAAATTTTGCATACACATAGCTGGAAGTACGGAGAAGGACATAGGGTACCTTTCATCCCGGGAAAAAGAACTGTTCCCGTGGGAAAATCACGCGGGCGAAGCCGCGGGCGAAAGCTAGTATTCTATAATTTTGAGACTAGCACAGAAAACATTTATTAGTATGTTTGTATATCCTTCCTGAGGAAAAAGTGACAGACTGATTAACAGACTAACAGTAAAATTATGAATGAAATGTTTGATTTTTAGTTCCTTTTCAACACCTAACAGAAAATCCTTTGGATTCTGTTCTCGAAATTGTCGATGTAGACAAAAATGTGACAATACCTAACCCGCAATGGAGTTGATAGTCCATTGGCATAGTTCAAGAAGAGAATAGCTTCTGCGCAGAAAAAATGGAACTGAAACAAACGAAGTGATAATTAAAGTTTTGATAAAGCTATTTTATTATATTTTTGTAACGCCGAAGCTTTGAAGGTACAAAAATCCTTTTATTTCGTATGTACATAAATAAATGGATAAAATTTGACGAATATGCCTCGAACTTGTATCGATCAATCAATCAGTCAAATGAAAAATTATTTATTGAAACTTGGCCTTCAAAGAAGGCTCTTTTTCACGTCGAAAAATAATTATTTAATCATAATATATATCAAAGCTACAAACTACTAGCATATCGGAACGACCACTGCTGAGAAGAAATGCCGAAAGAAACTCATGTCTTGGTCGCCTAGCATGCCAGAGGGGCTATTTATTAACTTTATACATAGACTAGATTGTGTACAGTCAAAAATAAAAAAAACAATAATAAATATCGTGATAAGATAGATACATCCATATAATAAAACAAACTCTACATCCATATCGCAGACAAAAAAAGTTAAAATATTAACCCGCTCTATTGGACCCAGGACTTTCAAAGCAATTTTACCACTGTGCCAACATCATATCCTGCCTCCAGTTAGCCTCAAACTAGTCTTTGACACCAATAAACCCACAAGTGATCCACGTTATTGCCAGCATAAACCTGATAGCGACAATACTGGCCATTGTGTGCTAATACTCACCCTGGATGCAATGAAGCATTGCAAAACACCGAGGGCCGAAAAATAAGTTAAAATAAAATAAAAATTGCTTATAAGGTAATTAGTAAGTTACATTTTGGTGGTTGAAACATCCTCCTGTGCCAGGAGGCTTCGCTTTTTCATAACAGTTGTAAAAAGAGTTGCTGTTACCAAAAGCTTAGCAAAATCAGGTAGGATGTTTGACGAATGACGAGAAGATTCTTTGATCTTACTTTTTATCACAAATGTTGTTCACAAATTTGGGATGAAATAAAAACAAAGGATTATATTAATTTGCCTATATAATCCCAAAAATGAGATATAACCTCATAAACTTTCATACGTAGAATTAATTTGCCTTTATAGCCTTCTATTTAGAATCCCGAAATTCCAAATTTTCCTCTAATCTCAAAAATGAGATATAACCTCATGAACTTTCATGCGCAGAATTAATTTTCCCTTATAGCATTCTATTTAGAATCCCAAAATTCCAAATTTTCCTCTTTATAATAAAAAGAAAATAGTTATGTATTTTTATTTTTTAATGTTTGTAATGAATAAACTTAAAAACTACTGGACCGTCTTGTGCTAAGTTCTATTTATGGAACTTTATCTCTGTACTATTATTACTTTGAAGTCTTATCCAGCTAGGTATCCCAGAATATAAAGGCGTTAACGTCTCGCTATTAAACATGGTACGTTGAACGCTTATCAGATAACTGAACTGAATGACTTTAAAAACAATATTGAGACTGATATTATGCAGGAATCCTAATTCTAACTAAACTAAATGCGAAAGTGAGTTTGTCTGCTTATTTGTTTGTTACCTCTTTACGCATACACATAATTAAAAGTATCGAGAAGGACTTAGGGTATCATTCATCCCGGGAAAAAGCACTGTTCCCGTGGGTGATTCACGCAGGCGATGTCGTGGGCAAAAGCTAGTATAGAAGCTAGTAGTATATTTTAGTATAGAAACATGAAACCAAGTAAGTAGAACTAAGTAATGTTAGGTTAGTAGTAGAAACATATACAACTGTAGACTAAGTGATGTTAGAAACTTTGTAATGAAACGAGACAATCCTAATGAGTTTCGGATCGTTCGATCCTTATGGATGAACCGTCAAAAAGTTTATACCAAAATTGTAATTTTATAAAATGCGTCTATATACATAATAGTGGGCTTCACTCTGGTAGGAATTTTCAGATAAACAGTACCCTATGTCCTTCTTAGTATACTATTCAATATGTGTATGCGAAATTTCAGGAAGATTGGTTCAAAAGCTAAAGCGTAAAGCGGTAACAATTGAATATACAAACTCACTTTCGTTGATAATATTAGGTGGGATGGGATTAGGATCTGTCTTCCACGTTTGTTTTATCAAGAAAAAAAGAAATTGAGAACCGAAAGTTAAGGTTTACCTAGGTAGGTTAGGTAGGTAGGGTAGGTTTAGTTTAGGTTTAGGTTTAACTATAACCTATGCGACTGTGGTGCGATTCACACAATGGATCACCTTATGGCTTGTCTTACTTAACTGCCCCATTTCGTGCATCATAGAGGACCTCAACGAGGCCAACGACAATGCAATTGCCGTGGCCATATACTGGTCTCATCTGATATAGCCATTCCGACTCGAAAAGAAGAAGGAAGTCATAAAACTTACTCCAAAAACGTACAGTGGAACATGCGCATCTTTAAAACTCTTATCAATGCAATACATTAGAACTGGCATGAGAGTGGCTCCAATGAGGATGTGGCAGAAGCCCACCAGAATCGCTGACGTCACCATCCAGCAATAAGCTCCGCCTGTGTGCGTTACAACAACTAACATTCTGTAAATTTGTTTCAAAAATATTTCAGTGTATCTAGATGGTCAATTCGTCATGAATGTCATAGAGAATCACTAGAATGTTTTGATAACGTCCGTTATGACTTTGACCTAAGTTGTCAATATTAGACATAGTATCAAGGCAAAGGAAACAATTTTGTGATTTAATAGTACATACCTATTCTATAAAGAAAAATTATCAGTCGGTCTTTCATGTAAAATTATGCACACAACTTTGGTCATTGTTATTTATTTATTAATAGTATTTAACTGATACTAAAAATACATGCAGGGTTATTTTGAAACCACTGCCCAAATTTTCGCAGCAGATTTGGTTAATGAAATTGAGCAGGTTTCTAAAAAATCTATGTCAGAAACTGAAATTTTTTTTTGCTTCCCATACAAATTGGTCGATGAGCTGATGGGACTTAGTATGGAAAGTTGAATTTTTATGTTACTCTTTTACTATACATTTCTTTCGGACTTAGTTGTATTCAAAGTACTGAGCATATTGTACAAATTTGGCCAGTAGTTTAAAAATAACCCTGTATAGTAAACATTATTTTCGGAAATATTATTATTTTAGTTTAAATTTAGTTTAATTTTATACATGTCACTTAAATTGTTCCCGCGATTCCTACAAGTAATTTCCGGAATGCAGCTAGTAAAATGTTTAATATCTAATCTAAAGATAGAAAAAGCTGAACCAACAGCGTGATTAAACAATTAGGTAAAACCCACCATATCTCCCCGACAAATGTAACAATCGATAAGTGATAGACAGATTAGGGTTCCGAACGTTCAAAAGAAAACCCTAACTCACTAGGTGGAGTAGTGGACAAAATAAAGTGTAATAAGTTCACTACAGTTTTCAAATACGTGATTAATGAATATTCATGAACTTGTGAATTGTTTCAGGAAATTTCTTCAAGGAAAAGTTTATATTTATAGCAGGCAGTTTGTCTTAGAAATAAGTTAAAAGTCATTTAGCTTTCACTTTGCCTAACCTATTCAACAAACCATTAACCCTGTTATTCATTAAACATCAATCAAGCACTAATGAAACATATTTTAATTAAAATATATTAAACACTATTCTATTTTTACACGACTGACCAAAAAAGGATTGTTATGTTTTCAGGGTTCATGTATGTAAGTATGTATGTATATTTCTTTATTCGAGAGGTATTGTTAGATTCCTTATATACCTCCCAGTGGACATAGGCTATGTAAGTTGTCGGTCGTGTTTTTACATACATACATACATATTATCACGCCTTTTTCCCATGGGGGTAGGCAGAGACTAGCGATTTCCACCTGCTACGATCCTTACAGATCTCTCGTGTTTTTTATTTTTTAATAATTAGCTTGTTCAATATTTGAGACTGAATAAAGAGTCAAACCTTTTAACTAAAATATAGGCTTATAAAAATACTTATCTATATAGTTTCGACTGTTAGTGGCTTAACCAGAGGAAATGGATGATAAAAATACATAGATTATGGACGGGTCACACTCACATGTTTTACATGTCGCGTGCTCTTAGATAACCAGCAAGTGGAAAATCTATGATCCATTAAACCACTCGATACAAACGTGACCAATATATGGATAAATGTGATTAAAAAAACCATTATTGTCCCAGATAATCTTATTTACAAAGCTTAATCTAATTTTGATATAAATCTAGGAACGCTATATAATTGTCTATTTATCAGTAATAATAATATAGATTACGACCATGATCCTCATATCAAAGTTTGACGTATGAGTATACTAGAATGATAACGCAATTCTGAAAGTTAAACTGGTTTTTCTGTTTGTTTGATTTAAGTATATCAGATATACCTTTGACCTATACTTATTCTTATTATTTATGAAGGATCACAAAGACGCTACTATCATAATTTTAGAAAAGAAAATATCGCTGGTGATTACAATGATAATCTCCTCTTGATGATGAACGATGCTCTTGATATAAGTACAATGTCAGAGGAATTGAGCATTCATAAGCATGGCTGTTTGTTTATGTATAGGACCAATTTGATATATCGATGAGTATTGAAGCGATGGTGTTCGAATGTAATCAGTACGCAGCACAATCGCAAATTTTACCTTTTGTACGATAAGCTTAAAGTAGCAATGGGACGACTACGATGGGTAAGTCACGTAGCAATAATGGACGAGGCTAAAGAACCGAAACGCCTACTGAAAAGTTAGCCTGATGGTCTAACCAGTAGTGGTCATAGGAGATGCGTGAAACTGAGAACTAGACAGCGTCGAACGAGATTTATTAGCGCAGCGTTAAGGATGGCAAATCCCCAAACTATGGCATTTACTGTATTTCCCAGCGTGTCCTACTACCTGTACGCTAAAAAACCTATATGACGCAACAGATAATGCTGTGGTATGTTGATGGTCATCACAAATTTGACCCGCCGAGTCGTTACGTTAAGAAGAAGAAACGTCAAGAATGGAGGCAAAAATCTCAAAGCAGATAATTTTTATTTCTTTTATTTATACTTAGAAAAAAAAATACTACATCAAGCCCAGCCTCATCCACGGCTTTAGCGCCTTAGATGATGTTGTCGAAATTAATGTGTCTAAAGATCAATTAAAATTCGATTAATATTTATAATCGAAAGGTAATTATGAAAAAGTATAAAGTACTTAAATCAGCTCTGATCATCGAAAGAAAATACCAAAATAATCTTGATCACAAAATCACTCAATTGATAGTATATTATTATGTAGATTACCAACCATTATGCATTCTTATGCCTAACAATTTAAAATGTCTGGCAATGTACGTTTTAGCAGATGGTATCATTAACTTTAGCCCCATAGGTTTTGCTTGCTGCCTGAAATAGCAAAATATTTATGGTAATATCTCTTGATTTTGATATTTTTTTTTTGCTGTAAGAGACTGTGGATCCGAGTACTATATTAATTTTAACTTGATACCTTTAAGCGTTCCTGAGAAATAACAGACAGACGGACAGACGGAAAACAAAGTGATCTTATAAGGGTTCCGTTTTTGCCTTTTGAGGTACGGAACCCTAAAAACAGATAATTAATTCTTGTAAGCCTATAAAATTAATATGATTGATGAAGAAAAAAAAAAACAGGCACGTGCGCAATATGCGTCGTCGCATTATGACTATATTGCCGATGCCGACAGATAGGCTATAATCTAAAAGCAATTAATTATAGGTCGTCATACTTATCTTAATTATAATTAATAAAATAAAAATGTCTTATCCTTTTTAATTATTTTAGTAGGTATTATTTACTTAACTGTATATTTTTATATAAAGTAAACAATAAAATGTAATATCATATTTAGTTACGTAGTTACGAAAACATTTTTGTCAATTAATAACACAGTACATTAATAATACAGTACAGATTGAAACGACTATATTTTCGTTGTTATTTCCTAAATATTTAATAATAAACCTTATACAAAGCTAATTATATCTATTTGCAGGCGGCATTGTTTTCTACGATGAACCAAAACCCGAATTCTCCAAGATGAACATGAACAACCAGTTGATTGGATCAACAACGCTTTACAGACTTAAAGGACTTATCAATATTTATTATAGGGTTGACGATGATAATAACAGTAAAGATGCCAACAAAAGCCATGAAGGTGGCTTTCAAAAGGCGGCGTGGCCCATCTGTTGAAGGAAGGTTTGTCGAAACCGTAGCAAAGGCAGATGGCTGAGGCGCCAAAGGCAATAGTCCCGAAGCAAATGTGGGTAACTTTGGACAGGGTCCCAGGTATGATCCGGCGCAGTTCATACGCGTCAGTGACGTCACACCGTTCACTAAGCACACTGTTGTGAAAACCAGAGCCACCAGGGCTGAAACGAAAAGAAAATAATACATTAATATTTTTTTGTTAAATAATATAAGTTATTTTAAGGTAAAGTGACGTAGCTGACCTATCATTGATGAAAAAAAAAAATCAATATACACTTGCAATGTGTGTATTTGATTTATAATTCAAGTATGTTGTAATGACAAAGAAATATTTAAATTAGCTATTTTCCTGTAAAAGTTCAAAAAAAAAATCCACTAGGAGCAGCACTAGTAGTGTGTACAAATCATAAAATAGCTTTGGTGTAAATGACATTAGAAATATTTTCCTTTGAACATTGAGAAAAATTACTTATTGGTTAATAATATATACACAGAGCACGTGAATATTACGTTAGTATCGATAAAATGTAATTTATCTATTGACGTAGGAAAATTGCACTAGATAAGTGTAAAGAACAAGATAAATATCAGATAATCAATGTGGAAAATTGATAATAAAGCTATTTTTAACAATCAACGAAACCACGTCATAAGCATTTAGAATTTAGATAAATATCAGAGGGTCTAAAAAGGCCACTTTGACAATTCAGGATTCCCATTTCTTAAATATTTAAAATGGACCTTATCAGTGATCTTTTATGGTTAATTTTTGTTAATTGATTTGCCAAAGTGGCCTTTTAGACCCCCAGCAAGCTTTTGGCAGCAAGCTTCCTGTAATATCAGAAAAACCACGCATTTTTATTTCTTTTTAAACTAACCCTAATTGAACCATACTTCCGTTATTCATAAATTGTATGATTATTTGCATAATTATGTAGTACAGGTAAAAATACCAAGAATAAAACTTAATAAAAAAGTATATACAAATAAATTGCAAAAAATCCTGAACTTTTTCGTGATAATAAGTCCAAACATCGTGTCACAATACACACAGATAAATATTAAGTACAGTCAAGAGCATTAATATCTATAGAAACACTTCGGTCCGTAAGACAATGAATAAGGTCTAAAATTGGATAAATATCAATGCTCGTGACTATACACTGTACATGAAACGGAAAATCCTTTTTTAACTTACAAAATTGTGAATGAAGAGTGTCCCAGTGGACAGTTTTGTCCATCATTTTGATAAAACTGCCAACTATAGCTAGGGTAGAGCCCATTATCTGCAAAATCCAATGAGTTTTCCGTTTGTGGACGTATTTCAGAGAAGATGTCCAATTGTCCAGCTGTTGTGGGGAGACAGGGTAAGTATCGCCTCGGCCATTAAAAGTTGGTACTAAAATGTAAAACAATAACAGAATTTAAAAAGAATCGATTTTTGTGAAAATTAATTAAATTATTTGTGAATTAGGTTTGGGATTGTTTTTTGAGAATAGAGATTTAACAGTGTGGTTTGTTAAAAAACTGATAAACGTATTTGAGTACTGATTTTTTTTTTTAATAAGAGTAAAAAAAGGTAACTTGTAAGTTTATGTTTTCCATTTAAATAAAAAAAAAAAAAACAAAAACTGAATTGTGATTAGAGATGGGCGCTTGGATAAATTTCCGGAAGGTAAAAATGGGAAAGAATGGGTAGAATTGGTAAAAATTAATTTATACCCATTTATACCCGATATTTTTTATTTATACCGGGAAGAAATTAAAATAAAAGTAAATTATCCTTATTTTCTTTAATACTGATAAAATAATAATTAAAGTATAAATATTAGGTGTGTTTTAATTATAAGGAAGATAAATAACTAGTTGTTTTCGGTTCAAATATTAAAAAAACATAAACAAAAGATTTAAAATCATATGTATTCAAATAATATTTTGAAAATAATGATGCATTTTTAGTATATGGCTGTTTAAAGTAGAATTAACAAAAAAATCAAAACTAAAAAAGTTAGTCTATAATACAACTGAAGATTCAGTTGTATTATAGACTAATTTTTGCCCGCAGCTTCGCCCGCGTGAATTTCCTTCGGGAACAGTGCTTTTTCCCGGGATGAAAAGTATCCTATGGCCTTCTCAGTACTTCTAACTATGTGTATGTGAAATAGGAAGATTGGTTGAGTAGATAAAGCGTGAAGAGGTAACAAACAAAATCACTTTCACATTTATAATATTAGTTAGGATTTGGAGGTAACTTCGCAATATTTTTCTATCGAGAAAATTTTATGCAAGCGTGTTTTTGAGAGAGTTAGTAATTAAGTTCCATAACGACCGGTCCTGCGCTGCCCGCATCCGGTCGTTATGGAAATCCTTGGGGGAGGCCTTTGTCCAGCAGTGGACGTCTTTCCTCTGATAGAGAGAGAGAGAGTGTAATTAAGTTGGCTGACATTCGTGTAAGGCGGGCCTTACGATTCGATGATCGCCTAGCCGTTCAATAGAATTCCGGCATTTGGCAAACTTGTTCGTCGCCCCGGCATAACATTTATCGTCTAAAACCAGTTGGCAGCGAATGAGTCAGAATAAAGATACCTATATCTTGTCAGGTATTTTTGTAACCAAAACGTAAATTGTACACTTTATAAGTACTTTTATACACAGTACTTAATTTAAAAACTAAATATGTGCTTATTTCATAATAAATCTTAACGATATATTGTAAAATATCGTAATTACAAACATTTTAATTGATTTTAATTTTTACCCGGTATAAATTAAAAATTCCTGGGAAAATATGGGTATAAATGGATAAATTTCCGAGTCTCGGAAATTTATCGGGTAAATGCCCATCTCTAATTGTGATTAAATTATAGTACTTTTAACTCTAACGTTTTTACGGTTATCTTAATTTATAATTACCTAATCATCCTCGTCTCATATTCTCTATGTATATATGACTAGCTGTACCCGCGAATTTTTCCGTGGTAATTACAATTATCATAAAAAAAATTGTTTTCTACGTGATATTCATAATTCTTAGATAAGCTAATTTAAACAAATAAACATACCAAACACTTAAAGCTTTTATTTTAATATAGATTAAACTTATCTGTATTTAGGAGTCGGTACCCACTCGCACCCTAAAATTCGTCCCCTGGAATAAAAGTTGAAGATACGGCCCCTATAAAGGTACCCATTCGTCCCCCGGCAGGAGACCAATTTAGCACGGCCAATAATACTTTCTAAAATAGGGATACAGATTGGAATATGCTACTGATATAAAAGTCAGGATTTTCAAAAACTTACCCCAAGAACACAAAGAATGATGTGAACTTTAGTCCCATAATAATCAAAATCGTATGTGAAAGAGAAATAGGATTGATACTCCCACAGTACCCCTATGAGGAGATTGTACAAGTTTTACTTCTGACTCGTTTATGTTTTCTGGATCTAATTTATCTGTAGACATTTTATTATTATTTATATAATATAACGCACAAAAAGTATCTATATTCAAGTAGTATATGCAAATGTCAAGAATAAATTTAATTCCATATTTCTGACTGTATTTATTATAGAGATTATAATCAACTTATTTCGCTTCAGTGAAATTCAAAGTACGAGGTTTAATTAGTCGTGAATGTCGTGATAATTTTATATTATATACCTACCTACAAATGTAATCTTTTTGTAGTTATATGAAGATGTTTTTGTAGGTATTATATAATGTATATTTCATAATAATTTTTTATTTGCTTTGTATGAATAATAGTAAACTTCTACTTCTTTTTAGGGTTCCGTACCTCAAAAGGCAAAAAACGGAACCCTTATAAGATAAGATCACTTTGTTGTCCGTCTGTCTGTCGAACTTTTTTTTCTCAGGAACGCTTAAGGCCATACCCAAGGCTGATCAGAGGGGGTGAGGGGCGGTACGTAAGCACCGCCTTAAAGCAGACACAATAAGGTTACTTTTCGAATTTTCTATAATTTGTGTTTTTGCTAGCAAGTTTTCGTCAGGCTCTTAGGGTAATTATTTTAGAAGTTTTCTTTTAATTGTGATAAAACACTAAATATATTTTAAAAAATAAGCCAATATCGTTTTAAACAATTGTAGTCTTTATTTAATTCTTTAAAAAAATCTATTGTTATCGCTTAATTTACGGTGATTTTTGACAATAAAGGAATAAAAAACAGGATTATGTATTATTATTTTTTATCTAGTCTTATTTACTTTATTTGTAATTTGATTCGATATAATTCTAGTTTAGTATTTTTCTCTTTACGGGATATTTTTCCTGCTTCAGTACTTCTAACCTATGGTTCACACTTGACGTATAAAGACAGTACGTTTTCGGAAAATCCTGATTGGTTATGTCCTTAAAAGCATGATTCACGCTACAGCGTGTCACGACCGGGGCACGGTCGAACTTTATGGTATACTTTTTGTATGAAGTGATTCATGCCTGACCGTGGCTCGGCCGTGCCTCGGCCGTGCCCCGGTAGGCAGGTCAGGTTAGGTCTTTTCTTTTTTTCTCAGGAATGCTTAAAGGTATCAAGTTGAAATTAATATGGAATACTCTGATCCACGGTCTCTTTCAGCAAAAATATAATCAAAATTATACGTCAACGCGATCAAGAGATATTATCGTAAATGTTGCGAATATTCGCATATTTTTTTATTTCAGGCAGCAATCAAAACCTATGGGGTACTTTCCGTTGACCTAAAATTATGAAATTTGGTATAAAGCAAGATCAAACAGTACTTATACAGAAATAAATATAAAAATTGTAAATATGTTGTTGGAAGTCTAAGAAAAAGTGTTACAAACTTATATCTGCGCTGGATTCAGTATGAATCTTAAGGATTGAACTGCAAAGTTAAGTTTGTTTTTGAAATTAGTTGTTCTTTTAGTAAGACCTATAATGCTTTGCGTGAACGGAACCCTCAGTGCGCGAGTTTGATTCGCAGTTTTTTCTTACATAATTTAATATATCTTAAAAATAAGAAAAAAAATAACTTATTTAATCTGTGATCGTAGCTGTTTAAAAACGGCATAAAGCAAGATAAACTCGCGTACGCGTACACGCAAAGAATCAAATTATTTCTCCTCCTTAAAGATAAATTAGTTTCAAAAACAAACGCAAAAATAAGTTACATACTAACACTTTTTTTAGACTTCCAACTACGTGCCTATTAACAATTCTCAGATTAGACTCTTTGCTTAATTTCATAAATTTTAGGTCAAAAATTTTTAATTTTAGATTAGGAAGATTTCGATTCCTGTCTGAAATCGCAAAATATTCATAAATTCGTAACATTTACGGTAAAATCTCTTGATTTTACAGCAAAAATAGACCGTGGTATTGTGGATACGAGTATTTAATATGAATTTCAACTTGATGCCCTTTTAAGCGTTCCGGAGAAAAAAATGTTGACAGACAGACAGACAACAAATTGATTTTATAAGTATCCGTTTTTGCCGTTTGAGGTACGGAGCCCTAAAAATATTTATCATTCGTTTTAATCCCATCTGAAAAATGTTTATTTCGTAACTATTTTATACCGAAACTAAGGTGGTATTTTTTTTTACTTTCTAAATGTCATTTTACAATTTAATTTGAGACTTTGAGCAGAAAGTCAGTAAAAACTAGATTATAGTCATAACCAAAAATAAATCAACAATCAATAATAGGTAATCTACCTTATCTATAATTGATTAAGCATATTGGAAATAATCTCAAAGGCTGGTAAGTATTTTATCAGTCTTTACGCTTCATTTACTTGTAGATTACTACAATACAATTTAAGTTGTTTGAATACAAACATGCGTGTTGCACGTGATATAAGTATTAGAACGGTCTTATATAAATATTTTTCTAGAATATAATTAAATTTTAGAGAATTAAGGAAACGAATTCAGATAAATACTTAGACTATATATTGAGTTCAATCAGGAACTCAATATATAGTATATTTATCTGAACGAGTTTGAACGGATTTGCTATAAACTTAGCACCTAAAGTTATAACTTAAGTATAAGTGCCATAGAACTACAATTAATTTTAAATGTGATTTGCGCGCTCAATAGAGGTCAAAGTGGCACTCAAAAGTGTTTAAAATGAGGAGACATTTACAGGACACAGGAAACATTATAAAAAAACAGAAGCAGCATTACCAAAAATAACTGTATTAAAAAATATATATATAATTGTTATAAATAATAATTTAGTTATTATATAAACAAAAAACAATCAGCTCCTAAAACGGAACTTTATTATACAATATTATTTGCACAATTGAAATATTTACACAAAATACAATTATACGTAGTTATTACATTTTGTCTGTTCGGTAACAGTTCAGTAAGTCAGTCTCCTAATATTTACAAAGTGTGTCGTAATAACTACTAGTAGTAACTTATAAATTCTTTAGTAGGTGTATGTATAAAGTCTTTAGTAGGTAGACACAGGTATAGTTGACAGAATAACAAACTACCCAAATGCAAGTCATTTTCGTCACTATAACCCCTTAATAAGGTCCATATAGGATTAACTTCACATGCCGTTAAATGTACTTACAAATAAATATCTAGTCATGACGTTTTTCAATTTTACAAATGCACATGACTGTCTCGCTGTTATCTTTGACGGATATAATTTATCAATATAGTAATATTATCTAAATAACTGACGAATAATTATGTGTGCTATTATACTATAATTAATTGACAGATAAATTAGTTATACAAAAATAACCATATTTTCTGACAATCAATATTTACCGTTTGAATACGGCTACTGATTTATCAACAAACACGATTAAAGGATTTACAACAATGATAAATGTGAACGCAGAAGTGAACGCAATAGAAACAGCAGCTAATTCCGGAGTCGCCCAGTTTCTGAACGAGTTTTTATCGAAGCCGTAGCAGAGGCTGGTGGAAGCAGCCACGAAGGCCACGGTTCCGAAGATGATGTGGCTGATCTTGGAGAGGGTCCCGGGGAGAATGCCACGGAGCTCGTAGGCGTAGAGAGATGAAAGACCGTTCACCATAGACACGCATGTGAAGACTAGTGCCACAAGAGCTGAAGACAAAACAAATACAAGCTAATTATTAAAAAATAAAAACACGACTGATAACTCACATAGCACATAGCCTATGTCACTCGGAGGAATGCAAGGAATCAAAAAATACCTCTCACATCAAAATCTGTTCAGCCGTTTAGGACTTATGGCGGTACGGTATTTCTTTATAATGGTGGACTTATAAAGAAACTTACATACATACATGCTTACATACATGAACCCTGAAAACATAACACTCTTTTTTTGGTCAGTCGTGTAATAACATTTTAAGTTAACAGAATTGTGTGTGAGAAGAGCATACTTATAAGTTTTATTAAATAAATTTAACATCAACAGT
Source organism: Ephestia elutella (assembly GCA_018467065.1). Lineage (NCBI taxonomy): Eukaryota > Metazoa > Arthropoda > Insecta > Lepidoptera > Pyralidae > Ephestia > Ephestia elutella. The sequence continues at coordinate 5,929,086 of CM031581.1, read as the reverse complement.
CAGTGTGATTTATTCAATAACAAATAAATAAATACATTGAGCAAGTAGTTATTAAAAATGTTACTTTTATTAAATACTTTTTTATTGAACGAAATTCTCTATCATGTCGTTTATAATTCATAATAAATTCATCCCTAAATAAATACACGCAAATCTTTCAAAATGAAAGTATTGAATTTGTGAAGTATATTGGATGATTTGTAAAATGTGAATTTACCACGATTCACGCTCTCTACTATATGTTATTTCTTAAATTTATTTAAACTCGCACGTTTAAACCCTAATTCCTTGCATTTTGTTTATGAATTAATCCAATGTAATAGTCAATCACACTCGACAATTATTAGATGTGGGATAGATGCAATATTATCTAATAAATATAAAAATTATAATTAGAACCTACCAAATTGTCCATGAAGAGTATTCCAGTGGACTTCTTTGTCCATAATTTTAATGGCACTGCCAGCGATGGCTAGACCGGACCCCAAGATCTGAAGAACCCAATGAGCTCGACGTTTGTGGACAAGTTTCAAAGATGATGACCAACTATTGGAAGGTGACAGACTCAGAATTGCTTCAGCCATCAGGAGTTGATACTAAAAAGAAAGAAAAAAGACTGTCAATAACAACATTGTCAATGACAGAATTGTATTATACTAAAATGGAAACGTTGTAAATTTAAATTAAATGGATAAAGCAGTAATATTTCGAATAAAAAAATTTCAAAAAATTTTTGATCGCAAAAATATGATTTTTGAACAAATATGAGTTTTGGAGTGGTTTTTGGACAAAAAGTTGAAATGTGAAAGTGAATTTTGAAACAACGCAAAGTCATTATGAGCCTGTAATTATGAGAATGCATAGGTTAGAGGATAAAGATATATTTATACACAAAAAACATTAAATAATTTGAAAACTCTTTATGTACCTATTGTTTATAATTAATAATTATATTTTTGGTAGTTTCAAAAATAAGCCATGATAATAAATAATAATAATAAAGTATAATATAATGAAGGGACAAAATAAATATTATTGCATGAGTTTATTTTTGAATCTAGAAAAACTTAATTTTGAATTTGAATTGAACTTAAAGAAAACAGAATTTCAATTAGTAGTATACAAAGACAAACTATCTACTTGAAATTCTATTGCCTACCTAATATGGACAAAAAAGGTAAATAAGACATAAAAACTTACCCCGAGGACACATAGAATAATGTGTATCCGAGTAGCATCCATGGTACCAGCTCTGAAGGTAAACAGTATTGCTGTTCCCACTACAGACCCAATGAGGATATGAGATAGGAGATTCATTGAAGTGTTGAACACCTTTAGTTTTAAATCCTCTTGTTTACCAGAAATAAGAATGTCTTTTGAACCCTTCATATTTTCGGTATCAAAATTTCCATTTTGAATATTAGCCATTTTGATTCAATAATTTAAATAAATCAACACAATAATCACGGCGAACAACTCCGCAAAAATGACGATGATCACAGTACCGCTGTCATATATATATGTGATACATAAACAGAAAAGAGATAATAAGTATTATTATTTTTAAGATAATAATCTTAGAATTTGCAACTGATTGATTAATGACGAGGGCCTTTTTAATATGATAATGATAGCTACTGAAATAGTATTTCGTAACAATTGTGGAAATTTGATTAGGTGATTATCCAAATATATCTTAATGTTATAAAATGCTAATTGATCGCACGAAAACTATAACTTACATAAACAAATAAAGTTAATGAAATTAACAAAACCTATAAAACAAATTATCTTTTTTTTGGGAAATATTTAGCATATAAGGTAATAAATGGATTAATAATTATAATAAACGTAAATGTGGCTGTGAATACAATAAGAGTAACAGCCATTGCGTCAATGCCCACCCATTGTCTGAACCATTGCAAATCGAAAGCATAACATAGAGAGATGGAGGATGCGACGAAAGCAATTGTTCCAAATACGCTATGGGAAATTTTTGACAGTTTTGGTGGCATGAATTTTCTAAGCTCGTATGTGTATAATGAAGTCAGGCCGTTGATTAAGGAGAGCACGGTAAATATCATGGCCACTAGTCCTGAAAAAAGAATATTATTAATAGGATCAGGGTTGTCGCAGTCCCTTTATTCTTTTATTCTATTTTATTTTTATTCATGGTGTGGCCAGAAAGCTGATCAACATTAGTGTCAGAATTTCAAAATTGTCAAAAGAACATCTAAAACAGTGTTTTATTTGTATATCTACATATCCGGGTTCGATCCCCGGTGGGGTCAAGATGGAAAATGATCTTTTTCAGATTGACCCGTGTCTTGGATGTTTATCTTTATATGTATTTGTTATAAAATATCCTTGAGTTAGTATCCCATAACACAAGTCTCGAACTTACTTTGGGGCTAACTCAATCTGTGTGATTTGTCCGTATATATTTGTTATATTTATTTATTTATATCTACTCTACAGACTTGTGTAACTCGTATTTATCTTACCGAACTGTCCGTGCAAGGTGTCAAAATGAACAGTCTTCTGTGTGATTTCCATAACAGTGCCAATTATGGCAAGAACTGATCCCAGGAGTTGCAAGATCCAGTGAGCTCGCTTCTTGTCTCTCAATTTCATGAAATAGGACCAGCCGTTGTCAGGGGATAGGCTGAGTATACCTTCCGCCATGAGGAGTTGATACTAGAAGATAGAAAATGATTATCAGAACGTATAAAATTAGATTTTTTTGTGCGTTCATTAAATTACTGGTCAACAAAATTTTGACTTTTGTTTGTAACATAAAAGCTACAAAATTTTTTGATAAACCTACTCGTGTGGAATATAGATTTATTGACTTCCTCCATCACAAAGGAATTAAGATTTTTTGACAAAAGTAGCTTTTAACAAGTGTCATATTTATCGATAAACTTTAAATAGGTGCCTACTGTTATTATTAGCCATTTATTAAAATATTAAGTTTTTTCTTATTTTTTTTTACCTTAAATAATTTTGCCACGCTAAACAATAATCGCAAAATATATGGAGCAATATTAGCCCCCTAAAGTTGATTAACTTTGGGTTATAACAAATTTTATAAGAGAAAGTTTTATTGAACTTAATGATCACAATGGTAAATTATACGTAGATAGAAATGGTGGAAGTGTATGAAATACATGAATTCCAAGTAAGAAACACTTATTATTGTGCAATAATGTTATTGACCATATCTGACAGTTTTTATATTACTTTGGTAAAATACACCTTGACAGAAATAAAAAAGAATTATGGAAATTTTTAACCAAAACGATAGAAAAGTTTTTAGAGATTATCTGCGGTAACTATGGGAAATACAAGGTAAAACCCAATAAAAAATTGTATACAATAAAAATAATCGCAAATATCATTTCTGCGATAAAGTACCTAAATTACTTCCTTCCACTTGATAAATATTTAGTTACCTATGAAAACCATATTTTCAATATTTGAGTATGCTACATTCCGCCATTTAATATTTGAAGTAAAGAGGTATGTATGCAAAATATATAATCAGTCCCATTTACCATACGGACCATTTTTCACAGTAGCGAAGAAAAACAAAATATTAATTTTACCAAAATTCACTATCATAGGCACATGACTAGGATTAACGACTATTCCAGCTGTTTGTCTTAATATATTGGCAATATATAAAACAACGATAAATGAACTTACCCCAACAACACAAAGAAGCATATGCAGCATTCCCCAACTAGGTGGGACTCCATAGCTAAACACTAGTACCACTGTCACTCCAACAACCACTCCAATTAACATATGAACTAAAAGATTCAAAGAACTATTCCAAATTTTGAGTTTGTACTTCGATTCAGTTGCATCTTCTGGTAATAAAATTGTCGTAGACTTTGACTTGTGAAGGTCTGAAGACATTTTTGAAACGTTATTCTTTTCACAAATTCAGTTCACTTCGCTGTCAGATGCGAATATGACTTTTTCAGTCGGACAGATTGTATATAAATATTGTGGTGATTCTGATAAAGATGAGTTGAATGTTTCTGTAACAAACTTATAATGATAAATCCTAATCAGTTTCTAAAAGATTTCTTTGTTCTCGACAATTCCACTTAGATTCGATGATTATAATTGATACTCTACATTATTAGGTATTATTTTACTGGAGTAAAATATATTTATTCAACTCGTAATTATTATCAAAATTAATTACGTATCGTCTTGAACAGTACTCGTTCAGCAAACCCCTACTTCCCGGCCTCTGCAGTAATGTACTATTCTTCATATCATACTTGGAGTTATCTTCTCATTCTGTTTCATTATTATGATGAATTTATTAACATTCCATAAATTTCGACCATATTAATTGGTTCTGTAAATCCAATCAAGCAAGACAGGTATGCAAATACATAGGTACTTGATCTGATCGCCACATTATTGCTTAGATTCCTAGTACGGGAACATATTATGTGTTGGTATTGTTATAACTACATATTGCATGGTGGTATATTACACGTCCAACGTTACATAAGCGGTAAGAGAATTAATCATGTGTAAACGTATGTTTTTGTACTAATGTAAAAAAATGTGACTCACTTTCTAGATGGCGGTAGTCGAAAAAGTCATGTCAGATGTCTTTAGGCGACTTGAATAAAATCTGACAACAGTGTTAGTAATAACACACTCGATGAGAAGAAGAAGAATGAGTGAGTGAGATTAGTAATATAACAATATAACAACGCCCATAATAACCTAAATCTTGGACTTAGCAAAATTTTCTATCATTATCCGCCTACCCGTGGCCTACTTACCCTTATCCCATTTCATGTATCGTCAATCAAACCTAACCAAAAAAATTCTACAGTGGCTTAAGTAATTATATAGACGAGTAAATAAGGTATCAGAATGCACAGGCGTATTAATATTGGTCACTAAAGATCATTTCCATTATTTCCACTACTGGTTCTAAATAATTTATTGTCTATGATGAAACTACTCGTAACACGCATGAAAGAGGCATGCTGAAGAAACAAAAATAAATACTCAAAGTTAATCTGTATTTTAATAGGTTCTATAAATACTTACGTAAACAAACGTTGATTTGTGGTATAGGCTTACTGAAACGTGGCCGATTCGGTTTGCATATTTAGCCCACCGGCGGCCTGTAACGTAATTAATGGGGTTAAGCCGCTTAGCTAGGTAGATTGTAGGGTAGGTGCCGTGGGATAGGGTACGTGAGAGCCAAGACTGCTTCATTGGTTAGTTAGGGTTAACTTCAAGCTCTTTTTATATAAACCGAATTATATATTTACATTTAATTAATTTCGTATGGTAAACTGTATTTATATAACTTATTACATCTATGTTAATAAAATTGGATGCGGATTGACTGATTGGTATATCAACGCATAGACGAAACCGCTGGACATAGACACAGGAAGTTGTTTATATAGCGTAAATGAGCACTTAGAAATAAGTTTTGAAAATGCCACTGTTACGGGTTAAAATATACGAAATTCACGCGAACGAAGTCAAGGGCAAAAGCTAGTATCAGATATATCAGGGGACAAAATAAATATATTCTCGTTTAAATTTACTATAACTTTTAAACAGTCTAAGGGCAAAATACTTAAATATATACGTAGAGACATACAATCAGTGAAGCTGCTGCCTTATCATAGATTATATCAGAATTTGTATTCTTGAAAATCATATAACACTTAACATTATCAAAACTATCAATATCATAAGTGCCGTAAAAGTACGTGATCTGTCTCATGTGTATATCATGTCATAAATCATCAACTATTATCTTCAATCTGAATTTTCTTAGTTATATCATTATCACTATCTATACATACGAGTATAATAAAACTGTAACTAGTCTTTGTCTGTTAAAAAATAAAAAACGTCCTTATAGGGCCAATAGAAGCCAAAATGTTATTTTTTAAAATCTGTCTGTAGGTAACTTCTTCTTGGCGAGTCGAAATGGCATCTATATTTTTAGGTGGCAACGACAATCGCCCTATCGTTGGCCTGGTAAAGGTCCTCTATGGTACACGATTCGGTAGGTACCTAGGTTCGGTATGAACTTTTAAACAGTTTTTATAGTGATATTGCAGAGTGTCTAACTTAAAATCTTAAGTAGATTTCATCTCGATTGGAATCTAATAATAGTAATTCCGGGCAGACGAAGTCGCGAGTAAAAGCTAATATGCATATAAACAAAGTCCGTGGACTTTGTTCGTTTCATAATCTACGCGCCTCTGCGTCTGTAGATCTGTTCATAATAAACTTAAATACGAAAAAGATCTTCATGCAGTTTTTACCGCTAGGATGGTTTTGGTTGTGGGCGAAATACTAGTAAGATTTTAAAACTAGCTTTTGACTTCACAAAACACTTTGCTTCATCGAATTTAGATTTTCACCCCCTACCGAACCATTCTGCTAAACTCCCAAAAAGTAACTCCTAAAATGTGGAATAAACTTCCCTCAGCATTGTTCTCGAATAGGTTCGACATTGGAGCCTTCAAGAAAAGAGCCTATCGCTTTCACAAAAAGTCAGCAACGCATCAGTGACCTTCTTAGGGTCGTTGGTGTCTATGGACTGCGGTGATTGCTTACCATTGGGCAACCTGCATAATCGTTTGCCAACTATTCTATAAAAAAAAGTCCGCTTAAACAGTTCTCCCTGAAATCCCCAGTCAAGGTTCGTAGCAGCGAAGCTAGTATAAGATAACACCTGCAATTTGCAAACAATTAAGAGGGCCAATTGGACCACTCTAATGGGACGGAACCCAATTAGGGTTCAGGGTTACGAGGTGAACTTCGCAAACAAACATCGGAACTCACAGCTGCTGGTAGCTGCCAATTGATTTTGGTTTCAAAGAATAAGGAAAGTAATAAGACTGGTTAGGAAATGGGTAGGTACTTTTGAAGCTAACATCCTATCCTAACATCATTTGATGATATTAGAGCTTATTATTACCTAATGTGAGAAATAGAGAAGACAATGACAAACCACTTTAAAAAAAAAACATTACCAAGAATGTCATTGCGTGTGTTTCATTCATTCCAAGTAAGGAACACGATCCTTATTAGTCATGAAGAATACGATAAATAAAGTGTAAAGCATTTCAAAATCGGATAAATGCGACTCCAGTCTGATTTGTGTAAACTGTGATTCTACATTCTTGTTTCAAAAAGTATAAGCGTTTACATATGAAAGTTATTTATATTACAAAAAGTACAAAGTCATGGCGATAATATACATACATAACATTACTTTGCAGTATTTTATCAGAAGGATAGTATGCGTTTTCAATCGCATAAAATTGTTTTGAATATTTATGGTTACACACTTTTATTATATTCAAGTGGGGGTGGAGTCTTTCGCGTCCGTAGGTAGAAAACCCGTAGTTACCCTACACGTGTCCCCCGGGTGGTGCCAAACGAGAGACAACGCCGAGCATCGGGCGGCGGTCAATTAACCCGACCCCCCTGGCACCAGATGCGGCCAGGGTCGGCTCCCACAAGTCGTGAGTTTCAGAAATGTGCTCTAAACAGGTGGACTCACCAACTCGCAAAGGCCAGCGCGGTGTTTTAAGGCCAAATAATCCCTCATGCACAAAACAAACAAAGAAAGGCCCCTAGTCCCCAGCGGTCCTGTTCGGTCCGGCCAAGGCAGCGGTCGGTCAACCAGCAGGACAAGGGGTGCTAAGAATCCCTGGGTTCGATCAGGCTGCCAAAACAAAACGATCTACTTGGCTACGTATAATGTTAGGACCTTATTGGGCGATGAGAGACTCCACGAACTTGAAAGTTTAGTACTAGACAGAATAAAATGGCACATCTTCGGCCTATGTGAGACCCGCTGGAAGGGAGAAAACCTACTAAAACTGAATTCCGGACACTTATTTTACTACAGGGGCAAGGAAACTGAGTCGCAAGGAGGAGTAGGTCTCATTATTCACAAATCTATGGCATCCAGATTGATTGAGACAAAAGCTATTTCTGATAGAGTTATCTACGCGACACTAACCATAAACAAGAGATACAAACTGAAAGTCATACAAGTCTACGCACCAACGGCAAAGTCCCCCGAGGCCGTGATAGAAACCTTCTATGATGATATCGAGAAAGCCATTCAAGAAGACCAATGTCACTTCACGATTGTAATGGGAGACTATAACGCTAGAATAGGTAAAAAGTCGGAAGAAGAGAACTGGATCGGAGGATTTGGACTTGGCGAAAGGAATGACAGGGGCGAGTTACTTGTGCACTTCTTAAAAAACCAGCAACTTTATGCCATGAATACATTCTTTTATAAGAAGCCACAAAAGAAATGGACTTGGCTGCACCCTGATGGATACACAAATGAATACGACTATATCCTATCGAACAGAAGGGATATATTCCTGGATGTCGAGGTACTGAACCAAATAACCGCAGGTAGTGACCATAGAATTGTACGGGGTAAGGTTAAGCTGGACTTGAGGAAAGAGCGTAGATCACTCTGCTGTAACCCAAGCACTAAGTGGAACTATGAATCACTTGAAAGACAGAGACATGCTTTTGAGAAACTTCTTGATGATAAATTCAAAAATAAACCCATGGGAGAGTCTGTCTCTGAGATTAATAACACAATAACAGAGACAATCACTGAAGTAGCGAAGACATTCAACCATCCAGAACCAAAAGGAAAGTATGGAGCAATTCTCTCAGATTCTACCAACGAACTTATTGAGAAAAGAAGTCGTGTAGCGAACCAGTCTCCTAGCGAAACTAACCATCTTAATAAAATGATTAGGAAATCGATAAGACAGGATGTCAGACAGAACAACCTTAACATAATTAAAGACACCATTGAGCGATACCGAGGACCTAAAGTGTTCAGAAGGAAGACGAAAAAAGGTTTAGCCCAAATTCACAAAATCACAAAAGAAGATGGAACCGTAGTGACCAGTAGACCTGACATATTAAAAGCGGTAGAAGACTTCTACCATGCGCTGTATAGCACTCAGATGGATGAACCATCCCAACCAATGACAGACAAGAGAGCAAAGCTTCATCGACACCTTACCGAGGACCTTCCAGACATTAGTCTGTATGAAATAAAAAACTCACTTAAGAAATTGAAATTCGAAAAAGCCCCTGGGAAAGATGGCATCACAAGCGAGCTTCTGAAATTTGGTGGGAAAGCTATCCTAGCGCAACTACAGGTCCTATTTAATAAAGTTATCCACGAGGGAGTTACACCAGACGAATGGAAGACTGCTATAGTGACCTTGATACATAAGAAAGGAGATAAGACAAAATTGTCTAACTATAGGCCTATTTGTATTCTTAACCATATATATAAACTTTTTACCAAAGTGGTCTGTGATAGGATAACCAAAAAACTTGATGATGCACAGCCAGTAGAACAGGCGGGCTTCCGGTCCAACTTCTCCACAGTGGATCACATCTTCACCACGCGTCAGCTCTTAGAAAAATGCAACGAATATAACTTGCCTTTACATGCGGCCTTTGTCGACTATGAAAAAGCTTTCGACTCGGTTGAACATTGGGCAGTCTATCATTCACTGAAAAGGTCTAATGTAGATGATAGATACATACAGGTAATTCAAGAAGTATACAATAAGGCTACGTTGCAATTCAAGCTACATGACCTAACACAACCTATCCAGGTCTCACGTGGTGTAAGACAAGGCGATACCATTTCGCCAAAATTGTTCACATCGGCGCTGGAGGACATGTTCCGCACTATTGATTGGTCAGGTAAAGGCATAAATGTTAACGGAGAGCGACTGACACATCTTAGGTTTGCTGACGACATTATCATTGTAGCTTCGTCTTTAGACCAGCTGAAAAACATGCTTAAAGACCTACAGCAAGCCTCAAGTAAGATAGGCCTAAAGATGAACATGGCCAAAACCCAATTTATGAGTAAAGACGATGTGGATGACATTGTGGTAAACGGACAAAAAATCCAGCGAGTGTCTCAATACACGTACCTTGGACAAATGCTCACACTAGATAAAAACTCCCAAGAGGTAGAGGTGAAGAGGCGGATCCGACTGGGATGGGCTGCATTCGGGAAGTTGGATGACGTCTTTAAGGGAAAACTACCAATGAGCCTCAAACGTAGAGTATTTGACCAATGCGTCCTTCCCGTAATGACCTACGGCTGCCAGACCTGGACCCTCACTGCAAAATGCATGTATAGTCTAAAAGTGGCGCAACGGGCTATGGAACGGTCCATGCTAGGCATCTCCCTAAGAAACAGAGTACGCAACACCGAAATTAGGAAGCGCACAAAAGTAACAGACATTAGCAGAAGGGTCGCTACTCTGAAGTGGAAATGGGCAGGTCACATATGCCGTAGGGAGGACGGAAGATGGGGCCGAAAGCTACTGAACTGGAGACCGTGGATGGGACGCAGAAAACAAGGCAAACCAGCTGCCCGTTGGAGTGACGACATCGCCAAAGTTGGAGGCCCATTATGGAAAAGAATTGCACAAGACCGAGAAGCTTGGCGTGCATTAGAGGAGGCTTATGTCCTGCAGTGGATTGATTAAGCTGGAAAAGAAGAAAAGAAGATTATATTCAAGTAATCAAATTCTATATTTTTAACACTAATTAGTTACCTTTCAACCAGAGCTATCATTATGGTAAAAATGTATTGTGGCATTCATAGATACAATACTGACGCATTGACTAATGTAAATTGCATGGAAAATGGTCTTTATAAGTCTACGAGTGACTAACATTGCAGAAAGGGCACTATATTTTTTGTCACCATTTTCATTAATCAAGTGATAACTACGTCTGTTTGAATAAAAGATCTGTAACCGCCATTAATATTAAGAGCACATCATTACGATATGTCGACTCCAAGTTTTTGCAACTCAAACACGCTCCGATAACATCAATCGGAATCCATCTCACGAGCTCGACTGTGCAAACATGGTGGAGCCGAAGATTTGTGCGGCTTGTGAGAAATTGTCTTGGGTAGAGAAAACTCGGATAACACTGACTGAGATTTCTGTCCTTGCAAAATCAATACTACTACTAATTTATGATTATGACAAGGCATCTCTAAATGAAAACGCCGCCAAGCATCAGTTCGACAAGAGCTACAGTGCGTCTCCAAACAGCATAGTTGACTACGACTGCTCTGTTAAAAGAGCATACGAAGAAGAATAACTATTACTACTAAAGTCCTCGTTTCTGAGGATCGTAGTGATTAAGTGGAGTTAAACATAGGAGAGCGTCTTTTTATTGATAACTAGCTTTTTCCCGCGGCTTCGCCCTCATAAATTTCCCACGGGAACAGTGTTTTTGCCCGGGATGAAAGGTACCCTACATCCTTCTCCGTACTTCTAACTATGTGTATGCAAAATTTCAGGAAGATTGGTTCAGTAGATGAAGCGTGAAGAGGTAATAAACAAATTTCGCATTTATAATATTAGTAGGACTAGTTAGGATTAGGATTTATCTTATTTTACCTTGCGAATAGTGTTGGAAAACCTAAATTATAATCCCCATTATTCCACTTGCAATTTTCACAAAAATGATTTTTTTAAGATGCCTCGAATGAATTGATGCTTGGGCTTGAATGGGTCATCATTACGAGTATATTATTTCTGTTACATTCTGCTAAAATTGCTATTTGGCACTCGTAAGTAAGTTCTTCTCTGCAAAGAATTTGATATGAAAGTGCTTGCTTGTGGAACAGTACTTAACAGGTTACCCGACGCTAAATATCTTATGAAATGCAAGCAGATTTCCAAATCGCATATGTAGTCTCAGCATATTCGATAAAATTCACAAGCACCCACATTTCAGATCGCTGCCGCAGTTTTCATCAAACTTTCTCGAACGTTCGGAGGCATGTTAAAACTCTGGTATCTCCGCAAACATAGGCGCCACGACCCACGTTTTTGAAGTTTTAAACTCGCGATGTATCTTGAGAGACGGCTTTTAAATTAGATTTTGTTGCCTTCTTTAGATTGTGTTAGACGAAATTAAAGAGAAGGTAGAGGTCGTGTCGTATAGAGAGGTCAAATCGATGGCAGAAGACAGGCATACATGGAAATTACTCCACCGACAAGAACGAAGTTCTTTAATTTATTGTTTTTTTGTCTTGCTACAGGCGCTCGGAATTGCTTAGGAATACTTTTCCTAGACGTTGATTGTTTAATTCATGACATTTTATAAATTGTATTTCATTTGCTTCCAAGCTGGTCCGGGAGCGAAGAAAAAGCATAAATTGTGTCAGCTGCTTGTCTTCCCGCGCAGATTGTAAAAGTCAATCAAGGTAATGAGTTTTAAACTGCTTGTTATTGTATAGACGATGGGCTAGCGACCTATAACTATATCTGGATCTCCATTCCAACAGTAAGCCCATTATTGAGTTAAGTAAGCGTCGCCTTTGAGTCTGAGAAGAACTGTTAGCTCTGTCTACCCCGTAGGGAATAAAGACATGATACTCTATTTGTATTTCATTTGTCCGAGTGTCTGTAGTCAATATGGTTTGAATACACATGTATCTTGGTATTATTAGACGACCCACGGTTTCGCCCGCGTGAAGATTCCACAGGAACAGTGTTTTTTTTTTCCGGGATGAAATGTCCTAATAAAATAAAATAAATAAATAAAAAATTACCCTATGTCCTTCTCAGTACTTATAAATATGTGCATGCAAAATTTCAGGAAGATTGATTTAGTAGATAAAGCGTCAAGAGGTTACAGATTAGAGGTTAGAGGTTAGGTTTTATTATTTTGGTCGCATCCGTCTTTATATATATACTAATTTATAAATTTATAAATAAAATGAATTGATCGACTGATGTATTAATTAATTAAAATGCTTGTGTAAATTGTTTGAAAATTTGCATGCCAGTGATGGTGTAACATGTTCTTCTATGTTATATATTTTAAAAATCCCATGTACCATGTTATTGCAAATAAATATTTCTATTTCTATTTACAAATAAACAAACAAATAAACTTACTATCTCATTTATAATATTAGGTAGGATTGAAGTTTTACTCGAAGCCAATAAAATCGCGTTTTCTATTAGGACATTTACTACTAAAATAATAAACGTGAGAGTTCACGGTAATGAACTTATAGTTGGCTGTAACTCATTCTAGATAACTAACAATAATATTATACAATATATATTTTAACCGGAAATTACATTGGGTACTGTGCCGAGTGTAATAAAAGTTATGCTAATTGCTATTCTACCATAAATTAAAATTCTCATTTTGTATTAATTAATTAAATAATACTGGAAATAGACTCAGCAAACTCTTTTAATAATTGAATAAACAGTTACTCAGTAAATTACCAGAATATTAAAATGTCTAAAAATAAAATAAATTGAAATCTTTTTATTTTATATAATTATATAAATATGAAGTTAAAACGACTACAAAGGGCGCCATAGAGTCTTTCTGTTTCAATATAGACATTTGTTAACATTAGCTTACCCTCAAGTTTGCATTAAGGCTGGCGAAGCGCGAAATTGATCTTTTAGGATGGGCGGACTGCAGACATGATAAAGAAATGGATGCTGCATGTACGTACATGCAGCATTCATGTCATCATGTCATACGCGTGTCAGGCTAGATGAGACAACAGGTTCTGCCGTGGCACAGTTGAATACCGGACTTAGTCAGGTTATCCTGTGACCACGGTTCTATGCAACGAGAGGGGCGCACCATGTGGTTTTAGTGGGTTCGAGCTAGTGATGTGCCGTTCCCAAATTTCCGTTCCCGGGAATATTCCCAGAAACGGGGACGGGGAATATTCCCGGGAATGTTTCCAATTTTTGGGGAACATTCCCTTGTTTCTGGGAACGTTCCTTAGAAAGCTGGAATTGACTTTATAGGATTACAAGATTTTGCCCGCGACTTCGCCCGCGTGAGTTTTGCTTAGATAAATAGTATCCACCATTTTACCATTACTTACCATTGTTAAGTTGCTCCCACACTGCGAATTTTGCTTGTAATGTAGCATTTCAAGATTCGATTGTGCGTATTACATTACAATATGCCCACACTGACGAATTTTGATTATGCCATTTTCAGAATGTCACTTTCGCAAAGAATTACTTGTGCAAAAGGTCCACATTCGCAAAATGTCACTTTTGCAAAAGGGCACCTTCGCAAAAGTCCACTTTCGCAAAAGGTCACATTCGCATACATAGTGATCATTTTCGAAAGTGACCTTTTGCGTAAGTTTCCATATACGAAAGTGACCTTTTGCGAAAGTGACATTTTGCAAATGTTACAAAGACAAACAAAATGTAAAGTGTGTAAAGTGTGAGTGTGTGCGACAAAGTGTGTGTGTGTTGTTGTTATCTATAAATGTGACAGTTTGTGAAAGTTACTATACGGAAGTAACCTTTTGCGAAGATATCCATTTGCAAAAGTGACCTTCGGGATGGCTCGGCAAAGTACCAATGAGCGATTTTCTGACAGCCAAATTAAGAAAAAATCTGTATATAAAAGTATCAATAGATGGCGTTTTATGAAAGCCGAGTCGTAATAATAGCTGCACCTATATTGTGCGCTTTTCATTGTCAGCCAGAGACAGAAAAAATCACATAACAGTTTGACAGTTGCACAAATCACAATATTGATACTTTTTAGATGTTTTTTATTAGTTTTTTTTTTTAATTGCCAATCCCGTGCATTTTTGCTTTTTAAACGCCTTTTACTAAGCGCCACCTATGAATTCATCTGCTACTATTTTTTTTTTATTTGGGTCTCGGAAAATCCATCATTATACCCAGCAGTGTGACACAAGATCTATGGGAGATTTTCTGACAGCTAAATTAAGAAAAAAAAAAAGAAAAAAAAAGTCTCAACAGATAGCGTTTTATGAAAGTCGTGTCGTAATAATGGCTGCACCTATATGGTGCGCTTTTTCCTGTCAACCAGAGGCAGAAAAAAAAATCACCTAACAGTTTGATAGTTGCACAAATCATAATATTGATACTTTTTAGATGTTTTTTTTTACTAAGTTTTAATAAAAAAAAAAACAATCCCGTGAATTTTTGCTTTTTGTATAGAACTTTTTGTCTCGCCTTTACCTAAGCGCCATCTATGAAGTCATTTGGAACTATTTTTTTTTTATTTGCGTCTCGGAAAATCCCTCATTGGCCACTTCGGATACGGTGAAACGCAGAACCAAATCTCATCATCTAAAAGTTGCCTGTCTGTCGGTTTTTGACCGATTGTACTTCGGGAAGTGTGCTCATGAGCTGCATGAACTCATAACCCTATGTCCAGTTGCACTGCGGGCTATCATCCTTTTTTGGTTAATATTTCTCCCTGCAAGCACCAAGCACTTTTCGTGCACGCAGCAAAGAAATGGAACTCTCTACCTGCGTTTTCCCGAGCACATACAACCTGACTCTCTTCAAAACCAGAGTGAATAAGCTACTTCTGGGTGAGCTCGCTAGACTGTAGACCTCATCTCTGTCCCTGGGGAAGATTGTGGTCAATAGCAAACCCATCTTTAAATATAAAAAAAAGTTAGCTGTTAATAAAACCTGGGTCCAAAAAGCTGATGGGCATAGAAAACGAGGAAGGCCTAAGACAAGATGGTCGGATGAATTTTTTTTTTTATATAGCTACAAAAAAGTTAAAAAAACAATGCATTCGGACAAGATTGTGGTCAAGAGCAAACCCATCTTTTATGAAAAAAAGTTACCTCTTAATAAAAAAATATGCAATCATTGTATTAAAAAAATTGGCTCAGGCGCAAAATGTCTCTTTCACAAAATGTCCCCTAGTCGTAAAATGTCTCTTTCTCGTAACTATTTCTTTGCAGAATGCCCGAAAGTGACTTTTGCGAATGTAAACTTTTGCGAAAGTTACCGTATATGAAAGTGATCTTTTACAAAAGTGACACTTGCATCAATAACATTTTGCAAAAGTGACCTTTTATAAAAGAGACCGTTTGTAAAAGTGACCTTTTGTAAAAGTGACCTTTTGTAAAAGCGACCTTTTGTAAAAGTCACCTTTTGCGAAAGTGATCTTTTGCGAAAGTGATATTTTGCGGAACTGATCTTTTGCGAAACTGATCTTTTGCGAATGTGAAACTTTTATGTGTTAACTTTAATGTGTTACTTTATAGGAAACCAGCTTTCGCCCGCGGCTTCGCCCGCGTGAATTTCCCACGGGAACATTGCTTTTTCCCGGGATGAAAGGTACCCTATGTCCTTCTCCGTACTTCTAACTATGTGTATGCAACATTTCAGGAAGATTGGTTCAGTACATGAAGCGTGAAGAGGTAACAAACAAACCAACAAATAAACAAACATACAAACTCACTTTCGCTTTTATAATATTAGTTAGGATTGACTATTTGCAAAAGTAAAATTTAGCCAAAGCGACCGATTGCGAAAGTTACCATGCGAAGATGTCTTTTTACAAAAGTGACTTTTTGCAATAAGCAGGGGATGGAAGTTAGTATGAAAAGTAAAAATGAAATTTTAGATTTATGTTTCTGTTGCAAAAGTTCACTTTCACATAAATCACAACTATCGCAACGGATCACACGTTTACAAAAGTTACCTTACAGTCCAGACTAAAAAATTTGAAGATGCAGAAACTACTTTGGATACAGCTTTATCGCAACTTTCGGACTACTACTCATCGAACTCATCTCACTCCGCCTAAACTCCAGCAAAACAGAGTGCTCCGCCTTTCACTTACGTAACCAGGAGGCCAGAAGAAAGTTAAAGATCTCGTGGGGTGGTGTGGTCATCAATCACAACTTTACTCCAAAATATTTGGGTGTAACTTTGGACCGCTCCCTGACTATAAACCTAACTGTTTAAACCTGAAAGCCAAGATTAACTAACGCAACAATATTTTACGCCGCCTAATCACAAGCCATTGGGGCGCATCGGCTCATGTCCAGCGTACGAGTGGTCTTGCGCTATGCTATTCGGCTGGCGAATACGCAGGCCCAGTATGGTGCAACACGGCTTACGCCGAGGAGGTGGATGTAGCCTTAAATGATACCTGCCGCATAATCACTGGAACTCTGAAGCCCACGTCTTTACCCCACGTATACACGTTATCTGGTATAGCTCCGCCAGACGTCCGACGTGACGTTCAGACTGCGGTGGAGAAACACAAACAGCTGGAGGACAGGAGACATCCACTGCATGGTCACGTCCCCAAAAAGTCAAAAGCGTCGTCAAAAGCTTTTCTAAGCAACCCAACCTGCCAGCCAAGGAAGTCCCCAGAGCTAGGATGGACCAATGGAAATGCAAGTTCCCTCCGCAATCCACTAATGTACCTATCACCGAGCGAGAAACTCCCACCGGGTGAAGATCTCCCCTGGGCAGTCTGGAAGACTCTAAATAGACTTCGGGTTGCTGTTGGGAGATGCCGTGAAAACCGCGTTAGGTGGGGTTTCTCGGCAAATATTATGTGCGATTGCGGAGCTGTGCAATCTATGGTTCACCTCTTGTCGTGTCCAAATTGCCCCGAATTGTCTACCATAGAGGATCTTTACCAGGCCAACGATAGGGCGATTGTCGTTGCCACCTACTGGTCTGGGAAAATATAAATGCCATTTCGACTCGCCAAGAAGAAGAAGAATGCAATACCTTATGCGAAAATGAACTTTTTACGACATAAAGCTTTGCGAGAGTGATCTTTTTCAAAAATGATCATTTGCGAAAGTAAAGTTTTGCGAATGTGACCTTTTGCGAAAGTGTCATTTTGTGAAAGTGGACTTTTTGCGCAAGTAACCTTGTGCGAAGTTGACATTTTGCGAATGTGGACCTTTTGAAATCAAAACCTCCAACAATGCCAAAATCAAAATCGAATCTGAGAATGTTCGTTAGTGTGACAGGCAAATAGTAATGTTAATACGCACAATCGTATCTTCAAATGTTACGTTACAGGTTAATATTCGCAGTGTGGGAGCAACTTAACAATCTACTTTTTATCTAAGCGAAACTCACGCGGGCGAAGTCGCGGGCAAAAGCTAGTAGTAATCCTATAAAGTAAATTCCAGCTGTTTAGGGAACGTTCCCAGAAATAAGGGAATGTTCCCCATAAGTCGGGAATATTCCCCGGAAATATGGAAATATTCCCGGGAACGTTCCCGGAAAGTAGGGAATATTGAAGATTTTTGAAAAAAATGTTATAATTATTATCTGAGGATATGTATTTCGATTATGTTATTATTTTAGAAGTGATAAAAACCGCAATTATACATTTTAATTGCAATATTCCCCAATATTTCCATTTTTGGGGAACGTTCCCGGGAACGTACCCGTCGTTTCCGGGAATATTCCTTCGTTCCCGGGAACGGCACATCACTAGTTCGAGCCCCACACTGCCTCTCTCCCGCCCCCGCGGGAGTTTGGCATGGCTCGGCCATTTCCACATGTAAAAAAAGATGAGACAACAAGTACCTGATGTCTCATCTAGCTGCTAGCATCTAGTTCTACTTTAACATGTAAAAGTAAACAAATAAATATAAAAAATATATAATTCGGATCATTAGTGTAAGTATTGATGTGATACAGAAATTGGCTTTACATATATTTTTTTAATAACATCTACGAATTATATTCATTTATCTTTTGCCTTACCAGACGATAGAACTTCGTATCAATTTCGAATTTGTTAACTTTAATCTATACTTATAGAGTACAAATAAATAATTAAATGTGTGCGAGTACGAGGTATGTATATTTTTCTTAGCATATAGTAAGTGTTAACAATAAATAAAATGCATTTTTTTTCGATTTTTAGAGGATATCATTATTATAGTAACAAACCTTTAAATTGCACAAGTCAAATCCGTTGTCTATTTACTAAGTGGTATATTTTACCCCCGACCGACCGAAACGAAATATAAATTGGAGACGACACTATTGATATTGAGCCCTCACGGGGGATGGAGGGTTAAGATTAAAAAGTGGTAATTGTTTCTGCACGAATTTGTATAGAGAAGAATAAAACAATTAAGATTGTATTTTTAGCTGTATCTATTATGTACTCTACCGTATAATGAAGAAAGGAAGTGTCGCTTTATTGCAAATTTAGAGATTTTTCATTATTATTTACTAGCCGCGCCCCGGGGCTTCGCTCTTGTGCTATTCCCGGTATTTTTCTACCCTTATACCAAATTTCATAAAAATCCGTACAGTAGATTTTGCGTGAATGAGTAACAAATATCCTCACAAACTCACATCCAATCTTTCGCATTTATAATATTAGTAGGATCTATAAATCAAAATCAGCATTGTCTGGGGTCCATTTGATATTATTTCCTCGTCGTTATACACCACACTATTTACGATAGACCACGATATTTTTTTATAAGTACTTACCAAAAGTGATTTTACGGTTTCCTTTCAATTTTATAAATGTAATCAAATATTTACCTTAAACACAGTTTTTCTAAATACGTAAAAATACCTACTTATTTCACGAAAATTTCTGTGAAAAGAAAATGTACGACTACATGGACCACTCATAACTTTTGATTTTCTATTTGAGAGAAGACAGACATTTTAAATTTCTTTCAAGAGGAAAGTTGGAAACTTCTGCACATGGACTTGAGACGCCATCGGACGGCGAATTTCAAGCCCGGATTACTTTCAAATAAAATTACTTTCGGCAAACTTAATATAAGTTTTGCGAAGTTAATTTAATTGCTTACATAATCGTATGAGCTGGATTTCTTTTCAACATTTTTCTTTGTGTGAACTCTGTAATATCTTTATTCATGAGATTAATAAGCTATGCCCCGGAGCAAAAAATAAAAGAACTTCATACTAAAGGTATATATAGTGCTTCAGCTTTAAACTACTCAGTAATTTAAACAAATCGTAATAATACAAGATGCATACCATCATTTTAAAACAATAGGTATTCAGGTAGATTTGTAAATTACATATTTTGTATATTTTGATAGTATAAGTATTCTCTATTAAATTATATATGACTTTATTTAATTTAAGGTTATAACCTAATTGACACTAAGCATATTTAAATGTATTGGCACCAAGCAATAAAAGCGTGTGAACGTACGGAAAAACTGATAAAGTTCTGTACAGTTTAATGGAAGTATTTTATTGTAAGTGATTTATAAGTTAATTATCTTACTAAATTGGCTTAAGATAAGTTAAATTAATATCTTGTAGTCTGCTATCATAATCCAATGCGCGATGCGTTGGATTGTAAGTATAGTTAGAGAAATGAATCTAAAGAAAAGAATTTGCCGAGTCATAGATAACATTAAAATAAAACGCAAAAGCCATTAAACTTAATTAAAATGTACTTATAACATGATAGAAGCAGTCGGGTCCAAAGTTCAAAGTGATTTTTGGGAAAATGAAACACTTTTAACTACGCACAACCCTCGTCGTTTATCTTAAGATTCAGGATCCTCAGGTATGTAATATATATCTATATATTTACACGTATAGTATCTGTATTTCCCTCTCAATTCGGCGGCCTATCTCGTAAGCCTATCCAGAAATAGGTTTACTAGATATGTTTGGAAATATAATTGTGAAGATGAATGTTAGTTTATTTATGAGTTATGCTTTCACGTCTATACTACGCTTCCTATTAGGGCTCGGCGTAACTTGCATATCCTTTCTCTTCTCTTCAATGTTCTTTTCAACCCTTCATTTCCTAATTACCTTCGTGATTGTTTTACTTTTCATCACACTGATTCTCGCTTGCACTCCTGTAATTCTCCTGTAAAGCTTCTCCTCTCCACACCTGAGTTCTCTTCGCGCTCTTTTTCGAATTCCTTCTCTGTCAAAGCACCTCGCCTTTGGAACTCTCTTCCTTTAGACACCAATATGGCACCTTCCCTTGACTCCTTTAAAAATCGTGTTGTAAAATCCGTTTCCTTATCCTGACTTTCTATTAACAAATAGAAAGTCAGGATAAGGAAAAGTTTTTTGTTTTTCCCCTTTTTCCTCTTTTCTAATTGTGTATTATTGAGCTTTACTTTCATTACTCTTTCTATCTTAGTTTAATAGTAGTATATATATATTAATTTCTATAAAATGTATGTATTGTATTGATTGTTTGCACAGCCTCTGCCCCTTGTGTTATTATATATATTTTTTTCGTACCGGTTGACTGGAAGAGATCCCTTTATGGGATAAGTCGTTGCCATTTTCTGGATTTGTAATTAGTATTGTATTTATGTTATTGTGCAATAAAGTTATTACAAACAAACAAACTCTTACATACTTACACGAAAGTGGAAAGGTACAAATACTTTGCTGACAGTATATGCCGCAAAATTGTTAAAATTGGTTCAATCGGCCCAACGGTCATCACGCCGGACTGTCACACCGGAGGTCCCGGGTTCGATCCCCGGTCGGGTCAAAATGGAAAACGATCTTTTTCAGATTGACCTGGGTCTTGGATGTTTATCTGTATATGTATTTGTTATAAAATATAGTATCGTTGAGATAGTATCCCATAACACAAGTCTAGAACTTACTTTGGGGCTTACTCAATCTGTGTGATTTGTCCGTATATATTTATTTATATTGATTGGCGCCACACGACTTCATTTATATTTTTTGAGTTCATTATAAATGTAAAACTTGCTAGTGTTAAGTAGAGATGTCTTTCTTTACTAGTTAGTAGCAAGTTTTTTTTATTATATTTTTCCGTAATGAATGATTTATTTTAGACATAACGCCAAGCAATGCTGCTTTGAAAAGATATGTGGCCAACAAGTAAAAATACCTCATCCATACTAATATTATAAATGCGAAAGTTTGGATGTGAGTTTGTGAATTTGTGAGTTTGTGAGGATGTTTGTTATTCAATCACGCAAAATCTACTGGACGGATTTCGATGAAATTTGGTACAGAGGTAGATAATGACCTGGAATAGCACATAGGCTACTTTTTATCCTGGTAAAAAGCACTGTTCCCGTGGGAAATTCACGCGGGCGAAGCCGCGGGCAAAAGCTAGTTCTTAATAAATAAGCCACATCTAGTAATTTTCTTTCCTTGTCATCCCTCAAATCTTGAAGGAGTGGGGCGTAATCAAGGATTAATTTTCTACTTGGATTATTTTCAATCCGCCTGTGTGTGAGCTTTAGATGTGTCTTTAATTTAAAGGGCACCTTTACTGATAATTTCAAGGTATTTCGGGGAGGCTTGCTAAGAGAAAATTATTTTATATTTATAGCGTAAGAAATCTTTGCGTAAGGGGAAAATATAATAAGTACGAAGTTGCTGTGTTTTTAATTGCTAAGAAATAAGTTAAAAAAAAAAATTGTATGTTTAACAAACAGCTGGGATCGACGGAAAAACGTCTGTGGCGTCGGTGCACAAACAAAATCAAACTTTTATTAGCATAAGTGGACGTAGTTATGCAAACCAGATCCAACACCAAAATATAGAATGTTGGGAAATTGACGTTTTACTTTGGGACCTAATATTTAAATATAAGGAAGGTTTATTAAATAAGCTAATAAGAAATATCATAGATAATACTTAAAAGTACACGGTCAAAATTCTATTACAGCGATTGAACAGTAAAATGTCTGAATTTTCATGAAAAACATTGAATGGATCCTGTTTGCAGTAAGTTAGTTTGCAGTTTTTTCTTAATTGCCTATATACCATGTACTGTGAAATAATTGATTTTGTTTTATACATTGATGCAATGCTTTGATATTAAGACAATATAATAAAGAGGCATCGGCGAATTACAAATGGCTTTATTTTCAATCAAAAATTTAACAAATGTTTCAAAATGCTTTGTTAAAAGAATAATATCTGAAAGCTTTTGTAGACATTCTTGAAGAATGTCTAAAAAGCTTTCAGATATTATTCTTCTGGTTCATCTAATTCAATCTCGAAGTCCGGCGCTCCCGAAAAACCGTCGAGATCATCAACAATCCTGTCATCTCCAGTAAAATTCTTATAAACATTGTGTATATCTGTACATCGTTTGGAATAATACCTATGTAAAATACTTCTTATGTCTTTCAGTTTTACACTGGGTATGGGCTTTTCATTAGATTTATCGACTGCTATTTTACTATTTGTAATAATGTTTTCTAATTTTGAACAAGAAAGAAAATCTTCTTTAGTCATTCTTGTCACATGCATGGGTTTATTATTCTTGCAATTTTTCATTATTTCTATATAATCTTGTAGTGTATAAAGTCTCTGCTGTAATTTTAAAGCACATTCTATCTTCCCAAAGTCAGTGTCATTAGGCAAAAAGCTATGCCCTGATTCTGAGATCTTACTGAGAAGCTTAAGCCTGATGTTAGACACCTAATACTTTGTAGTGATTTGGCTGGTAGGCAGAATGGTAATATAAAGCTAACCCTAATGCTTAAAGCCATGTTATGTGATCATCCGACTTTGCAACAGATAAGTATTAGATTTTTAGAATCAGGGCATAGCTTTTAGCCTAATGACACTGACTTTGGGAGGATAAAATATACTTTAAAATTACAGCAGAGACTTTATACACTACAAGATTACATAGAAATAATAAAAAATTGCAAGAAGAATAAACCCATGAAGAAGAAGATTTTCTTTCATGTTACAAATTAGAAAACATTATTACAAATAAGAAAATAGTAGTCGATAAATCGAAAATTTCATGGCTTAAAACTAAGGAACTAGTTCTTAAAAAGGAATTTATATGAGAACAAAATTTGAAGCAGATTTTAAGGAGCTCAACATACAGAAAGAATACCCGTGGTAGACAACCAATTATGTCCAAGAACCGAATGGATTCACTTTGGCCTAATGGAAAGCCCATACCCAGTGTAAAACTGGAAGACATAAGAAGTCTTTTACATGTTATTTCAAACGATGTACACAATTTTCTATAAGAATTTGACTAGAGATGACAGGATTGTTGATGATGTCGACGGTTTTTCGGGAGCGCTGGACTTCGAGTTTGAATTAGATGAACCCGAAGAATAATATCTGAAAGTTTTTAAGACATTCTCCGAGAATAACTGCAAAAGCTTTCTTTATTATTCTTTTAACAAAGCATTTTGAAACTTTGGTTGAATTTATGATTAAAAATAAAGCCAATTGTAATTCGCCGATGCCTCTTTATTATATTGTCTTAATATCAAAGCATTGCATCAATGTATAAAACAAAATCAATTGTTTCACAGTACATGGTATATAGGCAATTAAGAAAAAACTGCAAACTAACTTAATGCAAACAGGATCCATTCAAAGTTTTCCATGAAAATTCAGACATTTTACTGTTCAATCGCTGTAATAGAATTTTGACCGTGTACTTTTAAGTATTATCTATGATATTACTTATTAGCGTATTTAATAAACTTTTCTTATATTTAAATATTAAGTCCCAACATAAAACATCAATTTCCCAACATTCTATATTTTTGTGTTGGATCTGGTTTGCATAACTACGTACAACGTTACATAGACGAGATCCAAACCGCATGTTTCGTAAGAACTGTATTCATTCAAAACGAAACAAAGAACCATGTGAAATGGATCTTATTCAAAATATGCAATTGTGAGTATATTTATTATGCAAATAAGATCCAATCGGCATGATCCTCATAAAATCACAATTTCATAATTATATATAGAACCAAGTGACATGGATTTAGTTTTATGTTTTATTTCCTGAAAATCACGCTGCTTGGATCTTTTCTTACGTTCCAAATATGTTGTTTTAAGATGGTATCTCTGAAAAAAATAAATTTTTTAGACCAATGAAGCACTGGAGACACTGGTCTTTTTTTCCATAAACGTAAGGCCTATTTTTGAATAATTTTGTGTACAGAACTCAATTTTGGCCAAGGTGTGGGTTGGATCTGGTTTGCATAACTACGTCCGTATGGTTCGATATGGTTTGATATTACGTATCTTTAAGACAAATATTGGTGAAAATAAGTAATTCTCCCTGCTCTAGGCATCGAACATAAGTCACTAGATGGAAGATTCGCGTAGATCGTCAAAATATCATTATTTGGTAAGATGTCAAAACTTAATTTACTTGAAAGTCCCGCATTGCGCTAAGCCTCACGTTTTCATAAACAAGGCATTATTTATAGCACTACTGTTATAATTAACGTTGTATCTTCAATACATGAACTATTTAAACTTTAGTGCTAACGTAATTTACGAGTATGGAAAGATGAAGTTTATACCGCAGTTTAATCACTAAATAATGGACAGTATTTCAGGCTCCCAAGGATTTGAGTGCGAACAGCAATATTGGAGAAAATGCTAAATTATTTATACGCAAACTCTGCGTTGGCTTCATATTGCAGATTTATGGGCGCGTTAAAATAATATACATTTTAGGCACCACTGCTACGGCGAAGGGGAATTAGAAAAATCTACATAATATCTGATACATGGTCGTTGTGTTATAGTGGTTCTCAAACTTGACAGGTGTTATTGAAGATACATTTACTCATTCGTTTAATTTAAAATTCAATTAAGATTTCAAATTATTGTTACAGATTCAACGGATACGATTAACGAAATCAAGTCTCAGTCAAGTATAATCATAACCGGAGTACTTTACGATGGATCAATGTTTGAATCATCAATCTCCGAGCAACTTTGAATTATTAGACAATGATTCAGCCGCAATTTAAAAATTGAACCCACTTAAAGTAGCAGTAAGATAGAGAATACAGATTATAACCTTATAAGGTACCTATGTTATGTAAGATTGAGAGACTTGAATCAGGCCGATGGTAGCAGCTGGTCTTCCTTTTGGATTGAGGAGGTCAGATAACAGTCAATCTGTGTAAAAAACCAGTAACCTCGTCATTTCACCTGCTAGGGACGCAACCAGGAATACGCAAGGATGATGATGGTGGTAGCAACAGAACGCGGGATGATATCTAAGTTACATATTATTTATTAATTTCGTTAAACTACACTTTGAGAAGCGTTGCTTCCCGCATACATTTCTATATTGCGCATTACCCTATGAAGGGATCTGAAACTCTGTTATGAAATTTCTTCTAAAATATTGGGCCGTAATGAAATTGTGGTTCCAAGATTCCCTATCTTGGTAGAATATTGAAGCAAAAAAATATTATTAACATAGCATATATCTTTTCTGTTAGCCTCTGATATATATAGGTTTTAATTAAGTAGGTAGGCAATAGGTGTCACATGTTTTGAAGAGCTGGTAGCAGAGCCATGTATCATCGGCGAGACAAAGGTCTATAGACTTCGCTCGCTTGGTCATTTGGAGAGGATAGATGAAAGTCGTGCAAAAAATAGAGTATCATTTGGGAAGGCCAGGGCCTAGTCTATCCCAGATAACGTTGGTTCGATGAGGTCAAAAAGGATCTGCGCGAGCTACAGCCATAATTGGCGAGACGTTTTCTTGGTTGCATGTAATTTCCTTTTTTACAGTTATCAGATTTTGATAGGATTATTTTGAATCCGAAAGAACGTGTCAAATACAAATTAAATAGTTTGAGTATACTGTGGTTTTCTATATAGACAATGAAATCCCACTACGTAGGTACGTATTAGGAAAAAAAATATAAAAGTACTGTATAGTGTACTTTTTTTTTTCACGTATCACGTACAGTCTTTCTTTACCCATAAAGAAAGACTGTACGTGAAAAAGGAATTAATATAAAACTAAATGCAGATATTACCCACAAATAACTAATATAATCCAACTAAATTGGCTAGTGACCTAATTAAATCACAGTTTAATTAGAGGTTAACATATCAAATACCTATATCATTTACTTATGAAGGTCTTGTGTTACACAATCAAGTACAAGTTTGTCTACGAAACTGAATCTTGTATCGTAGTTTTCATAGGCCATCACTTGATTTCCGTAGAGGAAAACATCATGAGGAAACCTACAATCTAGTTGATGATATCTGAAATAAAGAAGGCTTCAGGCAAAAAACTCAGGCCATTTTAAAGTGGATGCGTGTGTTACATTCCACATTGACACTACGAAGTAGGATTATTCCTACAAATATTATTAGTTGTAGTATCTAGTATTTACGCAGTAAATTTTGGTTCACTTTCTATTCATTTGTAGCTAATCTTAACGGCTTCGCTTATTGATCATTTTACTTTTTACTAATTTTGCAAGTTATTAGTATAATGCTGTACTTATACGTTGATCATAATATGTATTATTTGTATACATAGTTAAGTAACTGTTTGTAGTATTCACGCTGTAATTACAGCATAAACCACAACATGGCTTCATGTACCACATGCTATGTATTATGACAATTTAATTAGAACAGTAACATGAGTAAATATAATCTGCTAGAGAACTGCACAAGATATTGTGAGATTTCAAAATTTACATTTTTAATGCTTATCTCTCTTTAGTCGTATTTCCTCATGACTGAGAGTCGTGGTTATTATATGGAATGAAACACGCATAACGACTCTCTTGGCAATTTTAATGGAGTGGTTTGCCATTGCCTTCTCCATTTTACAAACTAGCTGATAATCATCAACCAGAGTGCAGGTTTCCTCACGATGTTTTCCTTCAGCGGAAGCAAGAGGTGGTCGATAAAAATTAACATAGGTAGGTAATGAATCAGATTGGTATACAAACTCATGTAGCACGGGCAGGATTCGAACCTGGGACCTTTGCAGCCACAGGCGGACGCCCTACCACTCGGCCATCACCTCTTCATGCTTAAATGTGAATATAAAAATATATATGGGAAACCGTACTGAGATTGAGATTGACTTTCCCTGATTTAGTATTTTTTTCTCAATATCAATTTATTTAAACCTTTCAGAAAATAACTGAGCAATAAACTTTTTTTAACAACATTGATTTTGAAAATAAGTGTAAGGTATTTAAAAAATATGCAGTAGTAATTTAAAGATCGTATTCCATAAGTCAGTATTTATTCACGTGAGTTATGTAACGGAGCATTAGTGGGTGGGTGCGGGTAGTTGCTGCCGGATGTCCGAAAAGTATTTCCGGTCTCCTGGGCGTACGCAGGTTCAAAGCGAGATATGCCGGGCAAATTCTGAATAATTTCGGTTGCGCCTTTGTACTTGCATACGCAAATAAGAGCATGTTTTTAATGAAAAATTTTTTTTTCTCTATTTCTCGTATTGGTTATTTAAGTAAAAAAAAAAGGCAAAAACAGAAAATCTATCAATTTTTTATCACTTTCATTGACTTATAAGATCTTCAGTCTTATTTAAATATTCGATCATCGATTCAATCGAACAATCTAAAATTAATAAATATACAAAAAACAAAAATATGAACAAAGAATCTCCTCCTTTTTAATGTAATAAACATCGAATATTATTTTAAAATGGGGGTTAAAATAGCCCATAGTTTTTTTTATACAGATCCGGACAGAACACCGTATGCTTGGCTATGCAGTAATAATGATTCTGAATTGATTTTCTGTATACCAACCATAAAGGATCATGTTAAATAGAATATGGTATCTTAAGAGCTTTAATCGATTATAATAGTCTTTACTTCAAGTCTATACGGAAGGTCTTACAAATTAGAACATATTGGTACATGGTCTGAGTACAATTTAGAGATTATATAAACCTTTATAAAACATCTACTCCGCTCTTCCACTATCAGGGTGGTCTGGTCCGAACTAACTACTAATCGGAAAGCAGATTAAACTTTATAAATGTATTTTTAAAACTGCATTTTGGCAGCTTTTACCTAGATACATACGAAGATGTCTACGTAAATGAATGAGGTAATTATATAAGATATATAAACTTTTGTACAAATAAATGTGAGTTTCCTGAGAACGTTGACATAAATAAAGAAAAAAAAGCCAAAATTATTTTTTGGTATGATGAAAGTACCTACTGTTTTATTTTCTTAATAGGCGGGGGGCATTTAAATTTTTTTTACCGACAAATTCCTACAACCATGATTCTTATACTTAACATTATTTTGATGTTTTTAGACATCCTTATATAAAAAAAAAAGAATTTTGATGATCCGATATGAAATGGGAGGGGTAAATAAACTATACTGAATTGCTCGTAAACAAAAAAGTTTACAATAGAGATTACTGTTCACAATTAAATAATAAGACTTTATTTACCTGTAAATAAAAGTTGGCCGGTTTATAATAAGGCTTTCTAGTCATAAAATGTATTTTTAACGTTATAAATGTCATTCTGGTTTTTATTTAATTACAGGAAATCGGGTTCATAAACATGAGTCGTTTTTTAAAATTAAGATTCAATAATTCACATTACGTACGAATATACAATTTTCTCGACTGTATAATTAAAAAAAAAAATTAAAAGTTAATAAAAAAAAAACTGTTGTAGTCACCCTTATAAAAATTGAGGATATGGTTCATTACAATAGTATACGAGTAATATATAAAAGTCACCATTGCTGGATTTTTTGTTTTTGTACAGGATGTTTTTAAAGTATTAAAATTACAACTCATTAAAAAATCCATTTCGGATTGTTATTTATTGGTGATTTTTTAAATCAAGCTTTTATTATTCGTAAGGAAACATGTAACAAAAAATCACCCTGGTAGGATTTTTTGTTTGAGAGTTATAACAATATGAGTCTTATAATAGCGTTTAAAAAAAAACGGCGGTGGTGATTTTTTTTTTACACTTCAATTTGCAGTTGTAATATCATAATATATGTAGTTTATAAAAAGCACCATCGTAGGATTTATTGTGACCACCTCCATACAACTGAAAATTCACAGCCCCGACTATAAACAATCAATAGGTACCTTATTATAAAAAAAAAAAATGTCTAGTTATTGAAACCAGTCACATCGGTTCGGTAACAATATTTTGTAGGAAACCAGTAGCTATATTATTATAAGAACTGTATTTATGAAGTACTCATGTTGGACATTGGACAGTAATGTCCATAATCTGACGGGGGCAAGCAGCGGGATATCGTAAATATCAATCAAATGAGCGGCTCAGCCGAGCAAAATGTAAAGGCGCCAACTCGGGAAATATTTTTTTTTGTGGTTAAATTATTAGCATTTAAGATATTTATTTTGTAAACAAATGAAAAACTTGACAAACTTTGGGGCCTTCAAGAAAAGAGCTTATTGGTTACTCAAAAGTCGGCGACGCATCAGTGACCCTTGTTGGGTTACTGGGATCCATGGACTGCGCTGTTTGCTTACCATCAGGCAACCGCATGCTCTTTTGTCTACTCTATATATTTAAAAAAATAAACTGAAAAAAAACAAGAAATTAGTAGGTAAGTATGTCAATCTTTAATTTTGAAAGACCAATAAACAATTTTTTTTATTCATCCTATATTTGTTGTTGTTGTTTTTATTCCTATAAATTTGTCTTTCACTTGCTTGGGAGTATCATAATAAAAAATACCTTCTGTTATCTAGCTGCTCCGTCTTTATTTTAGCTTTTAAACAAGCAGAAATAAACTATGCCGATTTGTTGCTGATACGCTGATACCAAGGCTACCCAGCTTTGTCTATGATCTGATCATAAAGTTTTCTTGGAACTTTTACGTAAATATTTAACAGCCCCCTCTAAGCACTTGTGCTGTGACTTGTGTCGGGGGTCCGACACAATCCGAAAGCTAGGACGATATGAAAGCTTTTATTGTAATGTATAAAATAAGCCATATTGTTCACGCACATATTCTATTTACTTTACGTGACTCGGAACATACGCGCACTGATTTCTGTCAGTGCGATGATTATCAAATCTGCTACAGAAATTCTAACGACGACTCGTTTTGATCTTCTTCTGTTTTCTTTTCTTATTGAATTCTTCTATTTGTTAAATATATTTAAAAGTATCGCTGTAGCCAGGTCCTGGCAGTTTAGTATTTGATTATATTTAAAGTATATAAACAATTTCATCAAGAAACAAAGTGTTTCAATAAAGATCCAGTCTCTTCACCTGCACCTGAGCATCTTCTGAAGAGTGGCTGCTAACACAGGCACTGCTAACACATATTCTAGTGATTAAATAGCATAGTATTATATAATCTGTATCTATAATATATACTTTGCTCTTGATTCATTTTCTATATCCTTCTTATCGAATTACTACCAAAATGCCAATACATAATGTACTGAACATATCTAGATGATATTATCGATGAAATTGCACCGGTCAGGCTCAAGTGCTCTTCATAAGGGCCGAGCTCAAAGAGGTCGTCTTTGATCCGAGTATTGAAGCTAGCCCCTGTGGCCAGCCCCTAATCATTGTGGAGTGTGCTTGTGCTCAGATCCTGACGGTCAATAACACATTGACACTTTTTTATTTTCACTGGAGATAGAAATAGCCTTTCAGCATATAGATATATGAAGCCCCAGAAATTTGTAATTTAAATAAAATTAACGCAATATTTTGCCGACGCCTAATATACGCTGCATAGAACTGTGAAGTGTGAAGTTCCTTGACTCATACACATTATCAAAGCAAATTTCCGTTCAAAGAATATCCAATGACGTATTATTCTGTACGTACGTACCTACACTTATTTTTAGTAAGCATGAGAGCGACAAATATTCAAAGTCAAAGTCAATTTTTTTTATTGAAACTTGGCCTTCATTTAAGGGTCTTTTTCTCGTTAAAAACTAATTATTTAATCATAATATATTATGTCTCAAAGCTACAAACTACAAGCATTTCGGAACGACCACTGCTGAGAAGAAATGCCGAGAGAAACTCATGAAACAGTCTTGGTCATCTAACATGCCAGGGGCTATTTATTAACTTTTTACATACACTAGATTGTGTACAGTCAAAAATAAAATAAAATATAAGAAACAAAATATAATAAAACATTATTATATCATACAAATATAAATATAATAATACAACACAACAAAATTATCCTTACACTTTTATAATATCATAACTGAGATTATAAATGTGTAAGGACAATCCTAACGGATTGTAACATGATCCGACGCAATAAATCAAATCAGTCTCTTTCGACCGTGCCAAGGACTTTTCAATATTTCTCATAGCCTGGAAGATATCCTTTCTATTCAGTCGGAACAGTCAGTTTGTCACAGAGTTCTCAATGGACTCGCAGACAAATAGATATACTTGGCACTAGTAATGCTGATTCGGCATTTTACTTGCCAAATCTCGTCCACTTGGTCTTAGAAATACTTGAGACGATAGCGAGGCATGTGACTTTTTGCAGAATGAAGTAATATTTCTGTAGTTTTATACGGTCTGATCCGTGTCATATGTCATTCAACTAGTTGGTCTCTGGTGCAGTAAGTCAACTTATAATTTCTGGCCTTATTTTTGTTTGAGCTTACTTGTATACTTTACGTCAAGGAAAAGTATTGGCTGTTGGCATTGAAATACAACTGTGCGTTAGTACATAATATCTCGATGATCTGTAGGTAATTTACCCGCGTTTACATCTCTCTCTCTCTCTCAGCAGAAAGACGTCCACTGCTGGACAAAGGCCTCCCCCAAGGATTTTCACAACGACCGGTTCTGCGCTGCCCGCATCCATGCGCATCCCGCGAACCTCACCAGGTCGTCGGTCCACTGAGTGGGAGGCCAGCCAACACTATACGTTTACATCAATTAATAACAATCAACAGTAATAATCAATTATCAATTTATTATCTAATGCTGGGTCCATTACGTTTTACGGGTCTTCACAAATTTGTTAGTTTCGCACGAGACAACATACTAAGAAGAAGAAATAAATAAATAAACAGAATGATCCCAAATTACAATAACATTTCACAAAGCTGTCAATGACGCACGAGAAAAAATAAAATAATTAAGGCGATACAATCTCTACACGCAAGACGAAGCATGTAGACGTTTTAATTAACCCGTGTTCAATTCTAAACTTTTTGGCTCACTTGTTGCTTCCCACGTCTGCACTCGCCTCCGTATTTAGCATAAAACAAGCTCCGGTGAATGCAAGATTTCGAGCAGCGAATATATTTACGCCATTATCAAAATATCATGCTAGCGTGAAACGGAATAACCTGTTAAGGGTCATTAACGCACGCAATGCGTGGCTTTAAGGCCAGTTCCAGAAGGTTTAGTGAAATGGGCGTGTAAGATATCACCTTAATTAATAAGTGAATACCTACTTTAGCTAACCAAGAGATAACTTTAAGGAATGTCATATTTTTAGCGATAAGTATATGAAATCATTTATTTATCATTCTAGATAGAAAGTAATGAGTAAGCACTTTAAAAATATCTAAAAAGAATTTATTTAGTTTAAAACTTCAGTGGATCATCGCGTAGGCCCTCTAAACAAAATGAGCGCAGTCTAATTTGAGAAACTGGTTAAATTCCAGAATACTGAAAAAGTTTTCTACTCTTGTAATTATACCTACTCATAAATTCTTCAATTTTGCGTATATACTTATATGTATTATACTAGTACTGCGAGAGTGTGCACATAACTTAGTTTGTTGGCGTCGCATGGTTGCATTACATCCTGGCTACCCAGATTGTCTTGTTAGGTGGTTCACAAATGGAGAAACTTTTATTGCCGTAAAATAATAGTCTTTGCCCAGGTGCCATAAAAAAATGTTTGTACACACAAAAAAATTTAAAGGCTGGCTGAGCTTGTTTACGCAATAAAGTCGCGTCATCGAAAATTGGAACGACATAATGGAATAATCCATCTGCTGTTCCAATTTTCGATGACGTTAACCGTTATGGCCATCATTTGAAAGAAAAATCTTGAAAAAATAAATGTCACGAATAGTTCTTATGTATAATAATAAAAAATATTACCAGATAAATTCATTTATAGTTTTGAAAAAAGTACCTCTATCTAAATTAACCACCCGTTACCAAAATGTCATATACCCCTTCAGCTGTCCGCAGCCGTTTTTCCGTGCTCGCTCAACACGACAACTGCGAAACTTTTGTATAGACTAATTTTTGTTTTTTTTTTTTTTTTTGTTTTGTTCTTATAAGTTTGTTTCCACATCTGTGCAATGCCTTAAAATAATTCTAGTTACCCACGCTAAGCAGGAGCTTAGATTTGTGCTAACAAGTAAACACTTGTTAGCTAACATCTCGTCTAAGATAAAATCCCAGGGCCTATGTTTAGCTGCCTGCCTTCTTCTGTTTAGTACGCAGTTGTTTTGCGGAACCTCTATAGGTACGTCCGCGACTTCGTACGCGTGGAATTTATTATCTATACATAAAATAAAACAGTAAAAATAATTTGTCTGTACATTTAGTATTTTTGACTGTAATGGATAGAGTGTCCCTGTTTGGGATTTTACGCAAATCAATTAAAAAAGAATGCCAGTCGGCTGCACTGGCCGGTTAGAAAAAAAGAAAATGAAAATGAGAACTACTTTTAAAATAGGTGAAAAAATGATGCAATGTTATGTCGCAGTAGATCAATGTTATTTTAGTCATAATTTATGTAACAAATAAGTTAATAAGTGCAACAGTGTAAACCAGTTTATTGTATGTGAAGTTCAGTGCAATATATAGATCAACCGTTTAGTTCAATCTCTGCATTTTGATTTCCCGCCATAGTTCTCTCCAGTTCCAGATCAATTTCATATATATTTCCCGACTTCTATACTTTTATCATCACATTAACAATAAACCTAACATTTTGGTCCTTAGTTGAGCCACATATTTAATCCAGATAGTCCTGTAGTTCAGACAGTTTTGTCTTTTTCTTGTATATTTATATCATCAACATATAGATACTTATTTCCTGTGGAACTGTTACTTTGTTTTGCCTTGTTCCTCGTCTTTAATGCAAGGAAGTACATGATATACTACAATATAAACAGTCAACGGAGTTTTATCTATCTGGATAAGTGTGCAAGTAATGGTGTTACAGTATAGAGATACTTGTACGCAACGCAACTGGATGAGTCGCACCGCAAGCACGGTCACACAACAGATCTGCCCATCGAGTACATATAAGAGGAGCAGATCGAAGGAGTTAGTTCAACTACATTTAATGTCTATAATATCTTCAAAGTGTGAGTGTAAAAAGATCATACTGTAAGTACATTGTTCTCAGTGCATAAGCGAATTCCAACCTTATTATCAAGATAGTTTTAACATACAATAAGTTCATAAGTTCATGTATATAGGTCGTTGTAAATATAAATTGTAATTGTCCGTTTATTGTCCTATAAGGGTCAATTCAATAGATCAATATGATCATTCAGAGCAAACTTACTTATCTTGTATAATTTTTAATTAAGTACCTACTTAACTATTTTCATATTTCCCTTATTATTTAAAATGGAAGCATTAATTAATCTGCTAAATAACATCTCAGTTCGCATCATAAAATCTCAAATTAATTTTAACAGTTATCCATCTAGTAGAATCTGTAAAGAATTTTTAGATTGTAAGTTACAATTATTAGAGGAAACATGGACACAGTTTACACAAGGTCATACAGACTTATTAAAAATCGCAGATCCTTGTAAGTTTAATAAAACCCTTTATGTTATAGAGGACATTTATAATAAAACAGAAGAATCATATATAGAGTTCAAATGTAATTTAGTACAACTGTTAAACAATTGTAAATTAGATAGTACAACTGTAAGGTCTTATAGCAATTTAAAGTTACCGAAAATTTGTATACCAAATTTTTCCGGAAAATATACGGAGTGGACAACTTTTAGAAATATGTTCATTTCATTGATACACAACAACAATTCATTGGATAAACTTCAGAAGCTTCACTACTTAAAGGGTTCCTTAAGTGGCGAAGCAGAACAACTTATTCGCCACGTACCTGTTTCCGAGCCCAATTATGATTTTTGCTGGAAACAATTAGAAGAACGCTACAATAATAGAAAGTATTTATCATATTGTATTTTAAATCGTTTGTTGTCTCAGAGAAGTGTCACAGAGGAATCGGCAAGTTTCCGGAAGGAGTTATTAGACACATCCACAGAATGTCTAAGCGCGTTGTCGAATATAGAAGTTGATGTCGCAACGTGGGATATTATTCTTATACATATTCTATCTTTAAAACTAGATCCCGAATCCCGAAAACAATGGGAAATAAACGTCAGTACTAATTCAACTTCAGACGACTTGCCCACATTTCAGCAGTTCAAAGATTTTCTCATATGTAGATACCGTGCTTTAGAATTTATAGAACCTACTAATACCAATAGACCAGATATTAAGCAATTAAAAGTAGCTAGTCCTCAACAGAACACTATAAAAGTAATGCACGCTTGTATTAGTTCTAAATTTAGCCCTTGTTGTGAATTTTGCTCTAGTAAACACAAATTGTGCTTTTGCAGAAAGTTCATTGCGGAAAATTATAATAAGAGACATGAGTTTGTTACAAATAATCATATTTGTTTTAACTGTCTGGGAGGCAACCATTCTGTTAAATCTTGTCGAAGTACAACTAATTGCCGAATTTGTAACAAGCGCCATCATTCTCTTCTTCATACACAAACACTAGTTAAACGGAATAGTACAGTAAGTCAGCATAGTTCAGTAGTTCAAAAGGTTATAAGATCATCCTCTAGTAGTACAACAGATCCAATAGTTTCTTGTTTTAGTAAATATAATAATTTAAACAAATCGGTGTCTTTGTCCACCGCGTTAACTAAAGATCAGTCTAGATCTGATAAAAACCATGTACTAGTTCATTCATTGGACGGTCAGTCTACAGTTCCAAATTTAGGTCTTAAGGAAATTGAGAACACACAAATTATTCGTTCATCTATGTGATAGTTATCTTTCTCTGAAATTAATTTATGTATTCTGTAAACAATATATATAATTAAATAAATATGACAAGTACTGTAAAACGATGTAACTTAACTGACAGTCCAGAACAGTAAAGTCCCGATGCATACATGTACTTAAATTTTATATAGAGAATTAGTTAATGTTGTAATATTTTTGTAGTCAAGAGTGTAATGGAAATGTAATGAATATTAATTTGTTTCTCACCATACTCTCACGGTGGGCGGTTGGTGTAAGGAAAGGACATTCTGTCCTTTGGTGGGCGGTATGTTTGGGATTTTACGCAAATCAATTAAAAAAGAATGCCAGTCGGCCGCACTGGCCGGTTAGAAAAAAAGAAAATGAAAATGAGAACTACTTTTAAAATAGGTGAAAAAATGATGCAATGTTATGTCGCAGTAGATCAATGTTATTTTAGTCATAATTTATGTAACAAATAAGTTAATAAGTGCAACAGTGTAAACCAGTTTATTGTATGTGAAGTTCAGTGCAATATATAGATCAACCGTTTAGTTCAATCTCTGCATTTTGATTTCCCGCCATAGTTCTCTCCAGTTCCAGATCAATTTCATATATATTTCCCGACTTCTATACTTTTATCATCACATTAACAATAAACCTAACAGTCCCTCTATCCAAAAAGAAAAATAGAAAGCATTTTTTTTTTTAAATTTCTTGTCTGTCTGTATGTATGTACGCGTTTCACGCAAAAACTACTGGACGGATTTGAATGAAACTTTTTTTGTTGTATAGGTATTAGGCCTGGGCGACATAAAGGCTATAATTGATCGTGAAAACTGGAACACCTGATGAAGAACCTTAACAGAACAGCTAAACTATAAGAGATATGGAAATTGCCATTCAGCACGGGAATGCTGTCTATATTATGAATACCTTGCCAAGGGCACCAAATTTGAGAATTAGATATTTTATTTATAGTATTTATTCATAGTAGTAGTATTTGAAATCCTGAAAGCATTTCCATTTCTCCTTTCCATTATTTATTCAAGCGCATTAGATGTACTTGCGCACAATCGAGTGTGTCCGTATAAATCTCGAGACCGTTTAGTTTCCTGTTGTTTTCCGTTGACAAACCTTTTAGTCGACTTCCGGCTCGATTTCCACCGGAAGCTCTTTTAGATTATGTTCCGTTTCCTGGGACATCTTTTAAATTTTGCGTCATAGAAATCTGAATGTAAGTTTCGTTTTGAATGAATAATTTTGTTTAATTTATACATATATTTTTGTATCAAAAAGAAAAAAAATTGGTTCATAAATGACCTACTTACCTTATGCGCTAACAAATTTAAGAAAACAATCACCCCTGGTGTTGCAGTTGTTCGCTTATCATCAGGTGACCCGCATTCTCGTTTGCCGCCTTATGTTATAAAAAAAAATCGGTTGAAAATACTTTTCCTGATGAACATTTTTTAAGCGAATTTGTATCGATTCATTTGTAGTATCAATGTACTAGATACTTGTATATAAGTACCTATAGGTACATAACTACACTACACAACACAGTGTAGGTCGTGATTCATGCCGCGAGTCGGACATGAGGCGGATTTATGTGGCCTCTCACGCTTGACGTTTATTGCGACAAATAGCATAGGAGCGACAATTTGTACGGACATGTATTTGGAGGCTTATAGAGTTTAATAACATGTAGCGATATCGTTGGTAATCTTCAGTGGGTTTTGCATTTATTCAACTAGCTGTTGGTCGGGGCTCCGTAGGCAATGTAATGATATCTGTCTGTACCTATGTCTTTAATTTAACTATATCATGCACACATTCAAGCCGAACATTGTCGAAAGCCGCCCTTTGTGTTGGGTGTGTACTTTACAAAAGCGGAACTACTCTTATTAAAAGGTACAAAAGTTATACTTGTTTAAATTGCTTAAGTTTTTCTAGAGACAAGTAATAGGTTATATATTCGTTTCTTACGCACACAAACAGCCTCTCACATTTCATGTATACTACCTTTGTTTTGTTGTGGGTAAAAAAATTCAAGAAATATTTATGTAGAAAATTTTGATGTTAGTGATTTCTTATAGACGTCCACATAATTTTTTCAGAGATTCAAATATATTTTTAAAAGCTTTTATTTAACTTGCAATGTATGTAAGTATGTTCGTTCGGGTGGAATCTTAGAACTTAATTTTGAAGTAGATATTATCTTCAATCGATTGAGCTGAAATTTTGTACACACGTTTAGTTTGGATGACAATGCATGTTATAGTATGTAACGTCATTCTAAATCCAATATGGCGGACAATCCAAGATGGCGGAATAGTTATTTGTAATGCATTTCTACAATATAGATATCAAATGAAAGGGTTTGTTGAGAGTAACTCGAAAAATAATATGGCGTCATCCATAAAAGCTTATTTAGATTTTTACTATTAATTTATTATTTATCACCAAAACTGAACTCAAGCTAAACGGCCAGGATTAGGCAAGTAAACTACGTTGCATCAGTTTGCAGCCCGAGGCTGCGGTTATGACGTCATTACCGCCGTGTGACGTCATAAATCAGATCCACGCCACCCGGGAAGCTGGGATTATTCCAGCGTATAACAGAGACCAACAATCAAAATCATTTAATTTAAAAATCTAGTCCTAATAATCAGTCACACTAAAATGCGAAAGTTTAGATATTTGTGAGTTTGTTTGGATGCTTGTTACTCAATTTTTTTTTTTTTTTTTTTTTTTTCTTCTTTTTTTTTTTTAGGGGCTTTTATCTTTTGAGATATGTCAGCCCCATCGTACCTTTCCCAAGGGATTTACGTCTGAGAAGATGTAACGAAAATTTGTAAAAATCGTTTGAAAATTATAGAACCTGGTTTCGACAAAACTGTCTGGGCAATACCCACATTATTATAATTTAATTTCATCTCCTTCATTAGTAAATCCCTTTCACATTTGAATTTGGTACAATCTAATAAAATGTGCGGGACATCTTCCACCACCCCACATACTTCACAATTTGGAGAGTCTGCTTTTTTAATTAGGAATTGATATTTCTTTGATGGGTAGTGTCCAGAACGAAATCTAAATGCTAATTTTATTAGGTTTCTATTTAGCTTTACGTCACTAAACCAAGGTACTTGAAGAGGCTGATTTTGCAGAGTCTTATACCAAATACCTTTTTCTAAGGATCTGCGATCAAAATATTCTTTCCATGAAGTGAATGCCATATTTTTGAATTTTGATAAATTTTCTAAATAATGTGGCAAGTAAGTAGTTCTGGTCCCATTTGAACTTGCTGCCTTGGCTAACAAATCAACCTCTTCATTACCTCTCAAACCTACGTGTCCTGGAATCCATTGCAATTTCAAAGCCACATCGCATCGGCTTAGTTCATCTAATATTGCCAGTATATCGTAGGCTATCGAGACGCCTCTGCTACTTCCAGAGACACATCGAGCCAGATGCTGGAGCGCACTTCTACTATCAGTGAAGATGACGCATTTACGCATACCACTACTTCTCACATACGATAAGGCATTTGAAATTGCAATCAATTCGATGGACATGATAGACAGACAGGGATCGACCTTGAAACCTTTAGAGTGGTTACTACTGTAGTCATAGAAAGCAGCTCCTGCACCCTCAGTACTCTTCGAACCATCAGTGTACAACATATGCCAACCACGATACCTTTCTTGGATTTCATTCAGCACATTAAATTTTAGGATGTTTACATCATAAGCCCTTTTTGCATGTTTAATAGCTTCTAATTGTAACTCAATGTTGTCTTGAACATTAATGTTTGAAACCCAGGTGTTCAAACAAAACATATTAAGAGGAGTAGATGAATGAACATTTTCAAGTTTAGTTTTTTCATAACACAATACTAATAAAGGTTTTTTTTTTCTTCTTCCAATATATGAACCGCATAAGAGTACTGAGTTTATCAAGGAGCTGCACACTCACATTTTCTGCCAGAGACTGGCATTTAAGACAGTATTTGTACGCTAAGTAAAGTCTTCTTACTTCAAGCGGAGGAATACTAAGCTCGCTTTCCATGACATGGATAGGCGAACTCCTAATAAAACCTCCTATTATCCTCAAGGCTTGGTTTTGTATCCTATCTAGCTTTCCTAAATGTGATTTCGCGCAGTTGCCAAACAATATACATCCGTAGTCGAGCCTGCTTCTTATCAGTGAAATGTATAATTTTCGAATATGTTTGGGATGGACTCCCCAAGATGACCCTACCAATACTTTTAGAATATTTAAAAATTTTGAACATTTTTCAGTAGTCTCATTAATATGCCTACCCCACAACAATTTATTGTCCAACCATACTCCCAAGTACTTAACACAATCAGACGTAGACAAAGTGCAATCATTAACTTTTACTTCAGGTATTAACTGCCCATATCTTCTACTAAAGACACACAGTTTAGATTTACTTGAAGATAACTCTAGTCCTAAATTTTCTAAAATAGCCACTATTAGGTCCAATGCTGTTTGAATTTCAATTTCACACGTTCGGAAGTCTTTGTGACTAAAGTATAAAACAAAGTCATCTGCGTACTGACCGATGATTATATTTTGTACTTGCTTACATATTTTGTGTGTAGCTAAATTAAATAAGAGTGGTGACATCGGATCTCCTTGGGCTAGACCTCTGTTCGTCCATCTAGTGATAGTATTATCGCCCTTCTCATTTTTGATAGATAGATGCCTTTCGGTAAGGAATGACCATAGATAATTACAAGTATTCTTTCCAACTTTTAACTCATCAAGGATATCTATAAGTTTATCTACTAATATATTGTTGTAAGCATTTTCAACGTCAAGGAAACAGGCCAGCGTTGGGTTCCTTTCAGTTAATCCTATTTGGATATAAGTAACAAGGCGCGTTAAACAGTCTAAACTCGACTGACCTCTTCTAAACCCCACTGTGTTGGCGGAGAGCACAGAACCTTTCTCGGCATACCACTCTAATCGTTTTGTTATCATCGCATGAAAAATCTTACACACGCATGAGATCAGCGATATGGGTCTCAATTTTGCTTCTTCCGCATTCGCATTACCTTGCTTAGGAATAGGAACTATTTGAATATCACGCCACTGACTTGGAACAGAACCGGTAGTAAAAATGGTATTATATATTTCTAATAAAAACAACTTTGCTTCATCTGGAAGATGAAAAATCATAGAGTAAGTAATCCCATCTCCTCCTGGAGCTGTGTCTTTAGTTTTTAAACAGGCTTTTAATTCGTGAAGCGTAAACTCTGAATCTAATTGTGTATTGGTGTTCGTAAAGGTTGGCTTAATGGAATAGTCTCTACCAGGTACAAAGTCAGGTGTAAGGGAGCACAATAATTGCTCCTTCTTTTCTTCAGAAGCATTAAATCTACGATTTCGATACCCTTTAATCCATCGCATCTGCCGCCACATATCGTGTGGAGATGTTTGGTCATCTAAATTATTACAAAATTTTTGGAAATTTTTAGATATTGCACTTCGAATTAGGTTATTACAATTTGTTATTCTATTGTCGAGTTCTGTAAGATTATCAGGAGTAGGGTTGGACCGGAACTGCTTTAATGCCAATCTACGCTGGGCTACTGCTTTAGAAAGTTCAGGGGTCCAATATTGTTTAGGTTTAAACTTTGAGTTTGGATTATAACACATCTTACTAAAAGGAATATATTCATTTGCAGCTTCATTGATTTTATCGAGTAAAAAGTTGTACTTTTCCTGGATATTTATATAATTCCTATAAGGTTCGGAAAAAATATTTTTAAATGATCTCTATAGGCATCCCAGTTAGCCAGTTTAAAATTTCGTTTTCTTACAATGTGTAATTGATCCCGATAGCACAATGAGGTTTTTATAACCATGTGGTCACTGCCCAGGTTCTCATTACATACTTGCCACTTGCTATTGATCGCTATGTCAGACGATACAAATGTAATATCAGGAGAAGATTTTTGTAAGTTCCCACTAACTAACTTTATCCTAGTAGGGTTGCCATCATTTACCGAAATAAATCCATTATCTAATGACGAATCGAAAAGCTGGTTGCCTCGTCCATCACATTTATAAGACCAGTTAGTGTGATGACCATTAAAATCTCCGGCAATTATGGCTTTTTTCGAACAGAGGGAAAAAATACTATCCCAATCCGAAATCCTTGTAGAAACAGTTTGTGAACAATAGACCGAAAATACATTTTCTAAACTACTACAATTAAGAATTTTAATATGTAACACTTCTATATCGGTGTTATTTAAGTTTATAGGACATACCTGAACAGAAATAGAATTGTGAGTTATGACAGCTACACCTCCATATGCATCCGGTCGATCCCGTCTGTAAATATTATACCCACTGATACTCACAGAGACCTTAGGGTCTAACCATGTCTCACTAATAAGAGCTATATGTATTTTTTCTTCATGCAATAATGCTTCAAAGCTTGCTAGTTTAGGTCTAAGGCTCTGTGAATTCCACTGCAGTATGTTAATAGTAAATTCTTTAGTAGAGCTATCCATTAAACATTTTAAATATTTTGGTTAACAGCTCTCCACCCGTAAAAAGCTCTTGTAGAAACACTTTACACTGCTCAACAACTAATTGAATCAACAAAACAATTTTTTCTTCCAGTGAAACTTCTGACATCACAATATCTTTACTGCGTGCAAAAAACTTTCTGATCTTATTTCTTCCTTCCTCTCCTCGATTTTCACTTGTTCTCGTATCATTACATTCCAAATGTATGGTTTGATCATAAACCTCTTCAAATTCCATGGACTGATTTTCTGTCTCTAAACGTTGATCTATCCTTTCTTGCTTTTTCTTCTTTTTTTTGTCATTTTTCTTTTTTTGCCTATTATTCAAATTATTTTCTTCCTCTCTACTTTCATTGTTTCATTTGTTGAGAGTAACTCGAAAAATAATATGGCGTCATCCATAAAAGCTTATTTGAATTTTTACTATTAATTTATTATTTATCACCAAAACTGAACTCAAGCTAAACGGCCAGGATTAGGCAAGTAAACTACGTTGCATCAGTTTGCAGCCCGAGGCTGCGGTTATGACGTCATTACCGCCGTGTGACGTCATAAATCAGATCCACGCCACCCGGGAAGCTGGGATTATTCCAGCGTATAACAGAGAACAACAATCAAAATCATTTAATTTAAAAATCTAGTCCTAATAATCAGTCACACTAAAATGCGAAAGTTTAGATATTTGTGAGTTTGTTTGGATGCTTGTTACTCAATAAAGCAAAATATACTGGACGGATTTCGATGCGATTTGGTACCCGCGTATAAAAATACCGGGAATAGCTACATAGGGTTACTTTTTATCCCGAAATTTCCCCGGCAGCGAAGC
This sequence comes from Ephestia elutella, assembly GCA_018467065.1. NCBI lineage: Eukaryota > Metazoa > Arthropoda > Insecta > Lepidoptera > Pyralidae > Ephestia > Ephestia elutella. The sequence continues at coordinate 5,884,974 of CM031581.1, read as the reverse complement.
CTTCGGCTAGCTCGTATATTATAAACTAGCTGTCGCCCGCGGCTTCGCCCGCGTGATTTCGCTTAGATAAAAAATCATTTTGTTTTCCAATGTTTCGGATCTTCGATTTTTATACGTCTACAGAAAATGCTCATTTTTGCTAAGGCGCCATTTCCATATAAAATATGTTATAGTGTAGCTGATCTCTTGGAGTTATTCATCAGATGTTCCAGATCTTCAATTTTTATACGTCAGAAGAAAATGCTCATCAGGTTGAACGATTTTTGCTAAGGCGCCATTTCCATATATGTTATAGTGTAGCTGGTCTCTTGCAGTTCTTCATCAGATGTTCCACATCTTCAATTTTTATACGTCAGCATAAAATGCTCATCAGGTTGAACGACTATTGTTAAGGCACCATTTCCATATTTCTTATGGTTTAGCTGTTCTGTTATTGTTCTTCATCAGGTGTTCCAGTTTTCAAAATCAATTATAGCCTATATGTTGCCCAGGCTTAATAGCTATACAACAAAAAAAGTTTCATTCAAATCCGTCCAGTAGTTTTTGCGTGAAACGCGTACATACATACAGACAGACAGACAGACAAGAAATTCCAAAAAAAATTTTTTGCTTTCTATTTTTTTTTTAAGTGTCCCTCTATCCATTTTAGTCAAAAATACTAAATGTACAGACAAAATATTTTTACTGTTTTATTATATGTATATGTTACTCTAAAAGCTCGAACTACGGTAAATCCTAAGATTTTCTAGTAAAACCTAAGATTTACCAACTCTTAATGGTAAAAGCCCGAATAATTTTGCGATTCGCACTTTTACCACCATTCGCTTGGTAAGTCTCAGGATTTACATTAAAGGCATGGTAAATGACTGATAGATAAGGTTTAGGTTATTTTTTTATGACCGCCCGGAAAGACTTTGAGGGCGGAAAAGAAGGTAGGTTCAGGTTATTTTTTTTTATGACCACCCGGAAAGACTTGAGGGTAGAATTACTCTTTGTTTTATTCCCAAAATCAACATTTACCAGCCGTCAGTGGTAAAACCTAGCATGTACTAAATTCTAATTGTAAAAGCCCGAAAAAATCATCCCATTTTCATAAATCCTTACATTTACCAACTCATGTCGGTAAATCCTAAGACTTACTCTTAAATCTTAGAATTTACCGTAGTTCGAGCTTTTACAGTAACATATAGATTATATTTTTGTGATCAAATATACACTTCACCTAACCTATTTTCACCTGGAATTAAGCTTTATAGTCAGAAATTGCTTAGTAAATTGCATCGTATCGATTGCAGTCACCGTTTGGCGGGTTATGACGTCATTAGCTCGTTATGACGTCATAATTCAAGGCCATTTGGCTATCACTGCGACAGATGTCCCGTGCGCCCTGATTTACTCTCGATTTCGAACATATAGCTTCTCTACAAAAAATCTCAATAAGGACCGGACAAGGTATGAGAATTGTTACAAATATGTAATTTTATTTATTTATTTTTTATTTAAACGGAAGTGCAACAACTTTCTTATAAATTCTATAGACAAAAAACTTAAAAAACTGATAGTCATTTACAGGTCCTCACATCTAGAAAATTTTATGATAAAATACAATTAATAAACACATTTTGCGACTTTTCAGCACGAGTTTATTCTCCTGAGCTAATTTATTATAGTTCAAACTTTTTGGAAAAGTCCATTTTCTTCGCGTGAAATTAATATGAATGCAAGTTTAGTTAGGGGCGTTTTGGTATCGTCCAAACATCGCTGAAAATGTGAATTGTTTTTTGCTATTTCTTGAGAAATACTTTGGTTATTGGTGTAATTCTTTTACGGATGATTCTATTATTGTGCGATATTTCAAAGAAGCATCAAAACCTATTTTGATTTAAATTAATGTATAGTAGGTTCATTTATTAACGCAATAATACGGATTTTGGAAGAGGAAGATACCTATTAAGAATTAAGCTGCTTTTTATGCCTATCTATATCTATTCATTGCAATTTAGCATTTTACTAGAATTACATCAAGTAAGAAAACTTTTAGAAAGCACTATTTGGTAAAATATGTGATTTCTCCATGGGAGTGGAGCGCAATGATATAAGAAATCAGTCGTGTAAAAAATAGAGTTGCCACAATGCGAAATCAGTATAGGGTACAAGTACAACAAATTTATTTACAAGCTAAATTATGAAAGGTGGTGGTTATAAAGAACACGGACAAAGTGTGACGGCTCCAAAAATGTCGGGACCAAACTCACAGATAGCTTATTCCGATAGTGTCCAAGCAGTGGGACGGGATAGCGGCTGTCCTGAATGTAAATGTTAGGGGACAGCGCAAATAATAAGCGATTGGAATATTACTGCCATCAGCTCGGTAAGAGCCGACTGGTAGGAAGTAGCGCAGAACAGAAAGGAGGGGATGCTTCTAGTATCGGAGGCCAAGATCCTTTTTGGGATAACTTTAATCGTAGATGTATGTAACCAGTACACTTGTTTTATATCATAGGGCGGCAAATGAGCAAGCGATGGTAAGCGATCACCTGATGGTAAGCGATCAGCGCTGCCCATGGACTACTGCAGGTGTATTACAAGAGCTGCTGCTTTTTTTAAATTTCAACTTTAGCTGCACTTAATATGTTAGATTATTTAAAATCATAGGTAATGTTAATTATTCTCTGATGGATCTATAAATCCGGCCTGGGCACGATTTTTTGTAAATAAGTAAGATGCAATCCACGCTCTTTACAAAATTAAAAAAAAATACGCCTCCAAGTATTTTTTGTAAGCATTTTCTTTTTAAATTTTATAAAGAACGTGGATTTGACTAACTTGTTTACAAAAAATAGTCGATGCATAAAACACACCCACACCAAAAATAATCATTATAAACTTTAAAGTTAATAAGTAGGATTGGACAATAATTTGTTAAAAACATAATTATTTTTCGTAAAACTTATTTATCTCAAAACCATTTCCCAGGACCCCTAGTTTCTTATGAATCGGAACCTAATTCAGCCGATGGTACAATCGTGCTCATGCTTCTGTTCTTCATTTCTCTTCTCTGTGCCGCAAACAATATCTGGATGCAAAAATTAACTGCACCCCACTGTGCCATCCAGACTCTCGTACATTTTAATTACGCCTCCACTAATTGCTGTATTTAAATGTCTGACAGATTTTATTAAGATAGAAAAATACTTTTTTAGTAGTCTTTTTATACTTTAGGCTAAATAAAAGTGCAATAGACGTGGTATTTTGTCGCTGCGGACATAAGTCGCTTATACTTAGTCGAATCAAATGTTCGTAAAAATTTGAATTCTCAATTACGCTGTATACCTACGTAAACTTTTTTTATGGAATGCAAGAGCAATAGATATATTATTTTAATGAGGAACACTTCAAATTTCTATGGATTTTGAGAAAAGCCACCGAAGTCAAATCAATTAAGGGTATGTATTGTGATTAATTAAAGTTTAATTTTTTTATGTTTAGTTTTCTCAATTTTGGTTAATATCGAAATGTTCAATTGTATGTTAATTGAATTGAATTTTTTTAAATTATCTGTGTTAAATTAAAACGTAGTTCTGTAAGTAAACATAATTACGGCACTGGGCCGAACCCTCCGCAAACCCCATTCATTAATTAAAACATTCATACTTAATTATCGAATCTTCAATTAATGCCTTTTGATTTGTTACTTTATTTGTTTCGATACAGACCCATTGCGAGTAATGAGCGAATGATTAAGTAATTACTTATTCCCTGGAAATCAACCCTTTTGTCATTCTCGTCTATAATTTTAAAGACAATATAATTTACTATTGAACTTTTTGAAAACAAGTGATACTTGTCAAATACTGTTTGTATTGTCATCGTAAAAAACTCTGATAAAATTGAAACAAAATGAAATATTATTTTATCGTAAAAGTTCAGGAATCCTAAACCGGATTAAATCGGTTCAGTACCTACTTAATTTATGAAGAAAATCTCTGAAACTGATTATTTATGTACAGTTTTTTTCAGTAATTTCAATTTAGACAAAACATAGAAAGTTTTCACGCGGGTAAAGGGACAAAAGATGGTTACGAATTAAGTATTCGTTTCAGCGTTTAATGTCCCTATATCCAGGCTTTGACTTTGTCGTATAATGACAAGGTCAAAGTCTAGAAATAGTAGAAATTCTCATAACATACAAACATATTGTCACACCTTTTCCCATGGGGGTAGGCAGAGACTAGCGATTTCCACTTGCTACGACCCTTACAAATCTCTCTTGCTTCCTCTACACTTATCACTCTCTTCATACATACTCTCCGGTTATGAGTGCTCCTAATATCTCCCTTTTTAAGGAGGTCCGCAACCTGGTCGAAGTGCGTTCTCCGGGGTCGACCCTGACCAACTCTTCCATTCACCTCTTCAAATTCTCATAACAAAATCGTGTATTAAAGAAGGCTTTGAAATACAATTCCGATAGCAATAATATCGGGAACGCGAGAAGGTTGAGTGGTCGCAGGTGACGCCATTATAACTTTCCGATTCGTTATAAACTTCTCGACTTAATGCTGACACGATCACAGCTAACTTCGCTTCACTTGCACAACTGTATTGTTAAGTTATCTAGTTACTACATTAAATAATTTAATATTTTTATTGCTAAAATCAATACTTGAGAATGAAATACTATTTATTTTAATTTCCAAGGCGTCAATTAGTATTCATTTGTCCTCTAGACAATTTAAATCCTGAAAAGTATAACTATACGTGAACTATACGATTGCAAAGTTATCATTCTCTTTGATAAACAATAATCCTCAAAATTATGAGAAAGTACTTGTAATGATTGGTTTAGGGTCGATTTATAACCAGATTAATTAAATGACGTTCTATGTTCTGATAAATTGTGTACAGTTGATCCGATCATTCAATTAAAGTGTAATCTTCAACGATATCCAATCTATTCTATCAAGATGTATTGCTGTTCTCGGAAAGCGGTTTAAACGACATCTATGTATTATTGCTGGATAGAAATTAGGTGGGTCCACACAGAGCGAGCAACCTCGCAAGGCATTTGCCGCGCGACGCTAGGCTACTCGGTCTGCGTGAACCAGCGAGAATGCTTGCTCTGTGTGGACCAGCCTATTTACTAAATCTCTTGAGGTAAATAACTAAGTACTTTAGTCAAAAGTTATACGCACTATATGTACTAACGTAGGTTAAAATAAAGGTACTACCCCCCAGTCTTCACTCAACAAAACTAGGGACAAATTGAGGTTTAAAATAGAAATTAATATACTTTTATGTTTTTTTTCAAGAAACCCGATGTTGAATTGATATGGACGTACGTGATATTTTTTTGATATCAGTGACCTAGTTATAAAACTGAGTCAGTGACTGATTTGACAATGTCAAAATAGTGACACTGTTATAATATCAGTGACTGCTTTCTCAAGGTCATATAGAATACTACATTAAATTAGCATCTAGATATCATATCATTATTCGACTAAATCCACACGTATAGGTATACCTAATGAAAGAATGAAACACGAATTTATTAATATCTGGTAGTAAGTACTACTTTTACTGGCTTGGTTAAGAAAATATAACTTTTTTGTATCTAGTAAATATAAATACAAGTCGTTAGTACTATCTCGGAAAATCTGGTACCCATGTCGCCTGCAGAAATACGATACGGGCTAGTATGGAGCACGACAGATTAAAAATATTGGGTCGGTTTATTGAAATGTCAAAAGTATCTTCTGTTAACTTAGGAGCATTATCTGACCCAAATAAGAGTCGTAGTTTTCATATACAGTATTTGCATTTAAAAATAATAAGCACAGTGATTGTGTTTATGAACTACATACATACTCGTACATACATATTATCACGCCTTTTCCCCGTGGGGGTAGGCAAAGACTAGCGATTTCCACTTGCTACGATCCTTACAGATCTCTCTTGCTTCCTCTACACTCATCACTCTCTTCATAAATGCTCTCCAGTTATGGGTGCTCCTAATATCTACCTTTTTAAGGAGGTCCGCAATCTGGTCGGAGTGCGTTCTCCGAGGTCGACCCTGACCAACTCTTCCATTCACCTCTGCCTTAAAAATACCTTTCGTCAATATCTTATCATCCATCCTCTCAACATGCCCAAACCATCTTAACATTCCTTTTTCAATTTTGGTTACTACATCCTCCTTCACTCCACACATTTCTCTGACATCAATATTTCTAATTGGATCTTACACCACACATGCTTCTTAATGCTCTCATTTCAACCGAATTTACTCTACTTTCATTATGTTTCTGCCATACCCAATTTTCACTACCATACATAAGGGTAGGCATTAACACCCCCTGATAAACAGCCCGAAGAGCATTCTTGGACACTTTTCTGCTGTTCATAAAGGAATGTAATGCCCCATTCACTTGGTTTCCAGCAGACAGTCTTCTTTCAATGTCACCCTCATGCTTGCCATCCCTTGTGAACATACAACCTAAATATACGAATTCATTCACTTGTTTTACATTCCCTCCATTTATACCAATTTCGCATTTTGTAACACTTTCGTCTCTTTCAAAAACCATTACTTTCGTCTTGCTTACGTTCACTTTCATACCCTTACATTCAAATGAGTCATTCATAACTGTCTCCATCTTCTTATATTCCTCTTCTGACGACGCAAGCAATACTTGGTCGTCGGCATATAAGAGGCATTTGATGCGTAACTCATTCATGTTTATAAAATACATAGGAATATTAAATTTATGAGTCAAAAAAATATATTTATGGAATAAAAAAATTATTAATCATTATTAAATCAACAATATATACATACATAGCTACATACAAGGATGTTTCAAAGGAACATATAAATTTCGGCTTTGACTATTGTGAGCTCTTTATAGACCAAACTGTATGTTCAAAGACAGCAAAAATGTTATAAGCAGAAAGTTGACTTACTTATATGAGTACAGAAACATAATGGAATATGCAAATGTGATGTTAAGTAGTGAGTGCGAACTTAAGATAGTTCTGAACAAATTAGAGCCTCCGGCGCCTCACGTTGGAATAATGAGATTGAAATTAATGCACTCAAACTAATGAAATTTATGAAATGAGCACTTAGCTCCTTGACTGAACTCGGGGACGAAAGTGCCGCTTGTGAAAAGTTAGTTTTGATAGTTTGTGTAAACAGAATAAGTTATAATTACCTACTTAAAGTTTTTAAACTTAATTGAAATGTTTAATTTCAAATCGTCTTCAGATTAGTCTCATACTTTTTAAGAGCACTTGAATGTTTTAATATTAGGTATACATAAAAATTCAAAATGTAATTGAGGAATGTAAAGGGGTACAGGGGTATGTAACTTTTCCCATTTTGTTTATTTAGGGTTTTCTGCTGAAATTCCTACGGAGCGGAGCCCTGGGGCGCTGCGAGTCTATTTTCGACTACTTTTTTGGTTCTTACATTCTTTCTATTTAATAAGAGAAATCTAACTTTTGCTTATTTCTATTTAGCAGAAAATTTTATCACGAATGGTCATATACGTTTATGACGTCATCGTCCCGGAAACCCAATAATGGAGGTCAGTTTCTTGGCACGGACCGGCAATGGACAGATATACGTGGAAATGGAATGGTACTTAGCAAGGCTTTGTACTGGGCCTATGTTGAGATGTGCTGTTTCCGAAATTTTCAAAGAAACAGCGGAAAGTTTCTTGGAAATTTCTCGGAAATATTCTCGAGAACGAAAAATTTTCCTAATAACCCGAGATTTTTTTTTTAAATTTTCGGAAATTTTCAAGGGATGAAATTTTCGGGAACAGGAAATTTCTCGGCGGCACATCGCTAGGCCTATGACATACTGAAACTGTTTGAAACGGCAGTTTTGAAAATAGGTAGATACTGCTTATTTCTAATTGAAGTACATTTTTCATGAACTTAGATTGGATAAATTATAGTTTTAACTCAGTTTTCGATGCATCAGCATCAATATATCATTATAACTAGCGCCCGCCCTGCCTTCGCTCGGGAGGTATTTAAATACATTGTAGCCTATGTAACTCAGGTATAATGTAGCTTACTATTGGTGAAAGAATTTTTGAATTCAGTTCAGTAGTTCCGAAGAATACCCCTGCAAACATACTCACAAACTTTAAACATCCTCTTTATCTATTACTCTGATATATTCAATTTATGATACCTACTTTAAAAGTTGTATACTTATATAATATCTATAGGGACATTTCAATAATGCCTATTCAGAATTCTATGCATAGCGTACATTACGCGTCTGATTTCTTAGCATTTCCTTCACATCCCGACTGCACCTTTGGGACCTGGCGTTCGTCTCGCATATAAATTCAATATTGGCCGATCTGCCTCGAGACAAATGTAAATATTTTCTAGTGGAATATGCATACGATTCCATGTTTTTATCCGATATCTGAAAGAATAATGTACTTATAAGTTTTTATTTCTTTCGAACTAATATTTTTTTAATAAGGGATCGGAGAGGAATGTGATGAGAAGAGGGGAAGAGCACGCGGTTAGGAGAGCTATGGTCATTCCTGAAACGAGAAGGGGTAGACGACGACCGCCAGCAACGTGGATGACAACCTGTAACGCGGCGACGCGTTCATCCTCTTTGATCCATTTATGCGTGCGCTGGCACATACATACTCATTTCACCTGTCATAAATTTTAAACTGTATTCATACACATTCGATTCTACATTTTGATATCATTCTTGACTCAGTTTATGTAAATCACTTATCGTCTAATATTATAAAAATAAATAATATATCTTAAATATATTTAATATTATATAAATCAACATAGACCCTTATCGGGTATGTATTATTAAGTTTTATTGGTTCTTTTGGAAGTGATTCTAAATTTATAGTGAAGTGTGTTTATTATCTTTTTCTAACCGTTATTTATATTTGTTTTAGGTCTTATGTTTTATCAATAAATTATTATTATCATACAACGACCCTGAAGATTACTTTTATTATTATATAGAGCTCTAACGCTCTAAACCGTCACGACAGATTTGGGACGGGCTCAATTGGACACTCTGACAACCAAAGACAGATCGTCCTGGCGCCAATGTACGAGGGAGGAGGGCAGACCCCAAATAATTGTACAAGGCACGGAAGAAGAAGAAAAACGGACAGGAATATATTTTGATACGGTAGGTTTTCCCTTTATTAAGTGAAGATAGTGTAAGGTGGACAAGACGAAAATTATGTTTAATATCCGTGTCGCACCCACGCCTCTGAAGGTTGGAGACTCTACACTCGAAGTTGTTGACAATTATGTATACCTGGGACAAACAGTTCAGTTAGGTAAGTCCAACTTCGAGAAAGAGGTCAACCGTCGAATCCAACTCGGCTGGGCAGCGTTCGGGAAGCTTCGCGATATCTTCTCGTCCAAAATACCGCAGTGTCTCAAGACTAAGGTCTTTGACCGGTGTGTGTTGCCAGTAATGACATACGGAACTGAGACGTGGTCGCTTACTATGGGCCTCATAAGAAGGCTCAAGGTCACCTAAAGGGCGATGGAGCGCGCTATGCTCGGAGTTTCCCTGCGTGATCGAATCAGAAATGAGGAGATCCGTAGGAGAACTAAAGTAACCGACATAGCCCGCAAAGTCGCGAAACTTAAGTGGCAGTGGGCGGGGCACATAGCTCGTAGAACAGATAGCCGTTGGGGCAGAAAAGTTCTCGAGTGGCGACCACGAACCGGAAAACGTAGTGTTGGCAGGCCTCCCACTCGGTGGACCGACGACCTGGTGAAGGTCGCGGGATGCGCATGGATGCGGGCAGCGCAGGACCGGTCGTTGTGGAAATCCTTGGGGAGGCCTTTGTCCAGCAGTGGACGTCTTTCGGCTGAGAGAAGAAGAAGAAGTGTAAGGTCGAAAAATGTCTTCTAGCAAGATTTTTTCCGCCTGTAAGTGAAGTCTTCAAGTTTAAAAATACCATTTGGGATAAACGCACACGTACATAATTATGTGTTAATACATGACAGAAAAAGTAGTTTTTGAACGTCTTTATGTCATATAACACTAGCAAAGCTACAGCATTTCTAAGCAACATGTTCAAGAGAGGATATAACTATAACATCGTTAATATCATATGAGTAATGAAACTGCGCAAGAACACAAAGAAACGTGAGAATCGAGCGTCAGCTGGACAACATTAGTCAAGCGAGGCGAGCGAATTTCATAAAGCGGCTTATGCCGTGCCGATATCTATCAGGAATCTATATAGACACACCTACCGGTGAAAATATGTAAGAATAGCTTTTATATGTTAACTTTATAAACGTACTGAAATTCCAAGTACGAAGGTCTACGCGAGCTCGTTGACCTTCTGAATGTATGTGAAAACTGTAAAAAATATAATACATAATTTAAAGACGTACTAAGTAGTTAACTTAGTACGTCTTTAAATTACGTATTTCCTATAAGTAATTTTTAGTAATCTTTTAATTTAAAAACTATGTTATAAATTAAAACTAAGCTCAGACCTACACTAAATACAAGTATGAGCACGACACACATGGAACCATCCATCTGGCTGGAAATATGTATTTGAACCAAGCACCTCCGGCAGCCCAGAGTTAGCTTATTAGTACCTACGCTATGAATACATGACGTGAGATACATCTTTTGTGTCTTATAGTGTCCGCCGAAGGATTGATTTTTTTAGAGTACCTAATAAAAATAAGTTACGATTGAATAAAAAACCTGCTTATTCGAACGAAAAATAGTCAGATTCGTAAAATCTAGATCGTTTGACTGCAGTCCGTTTGCTAAGTCAAGAAGTTACAAATCTTTAATCCTCGATTTTCGTATCAAAATCGTTACTATTTCAAAAATAAACCCTTTTTTTTCGAATCCAATTTCGCTAGTGAAAGGGTTGTGCTTAAACATACATGTAGTCTTTAGGGAATTATCCTCGTGTCTGCTTTAAGGGCGGTCATCAATATTCTTTCTTGGCGAAGTTTTATTACCTACACTTTTACATTGCAATAATACTTTTATTCCTTCTTCACTAATTTCTAATAAATTTTCTTGGTCAAGAAAGACGTCAGAAACTGAATTAATTTACAACTGGAAAATGTATAAAAATGGTTTAATATTTCAAAAACGCTTCGACAGCAAAACATGGTAATAAAATTCTAAACCTGAAACATTAAATGTTAACATGTCGGCATACAAATAAGTCCACAATAAGAGCATACATCAACCATAATGCGTGCGTGCGCGCACCGTGTAAATCTGCATGGTTGTGTGATAATGGAGTTTATGAAGTGACGGCGGGACGGCGGGACGGCGGGACACTAGCACGCATGACTAAATGAATGGTCTTCCATCTCTCACTCGCTGTACTGGGAAGCAATTAAATATTAAGTCTATAGCGTGTTGGCGATTGAAAGGCACGAATCGGTGGTTGCAATTGATAGATAGATGGTTATTAGGTTTAATAACGGTATTACTAATGAGGAGAGGTTTAATGCTCTGTTCATTGCTGCATTTATAATGTTCACTATAATAAAACCTTAACAGTACATAACTGGACAAAATGGCGAAGATAGAGTATACTCGTATGTATCTATTCGTTGACTTGGAGAGATTTCGATGAAATTTAGTACACGGGTAGTATAATATCTGGACAACACAGAAGGTAGTTTTATCCCAAAATTACTACTAATTAAAATGAAATTGATCTAGGAATTTTAAATCCACGTCGTCAGAGAGAGCAAAACGCGAATAAAAATGACCAAGCAGAGCCAAACGATGATGCTACCGAAATAAATAGAGAAAACAATTGGTAGATACATTTAGCAACTAAAATGGCGGTTGTTAATGAGAACTGGACAATGGATTCATAAATCGCGTGATCGTATCGCTCGCGCCCATATGCGTTACAATTCTAATGAACGGTGCGTACCAAACCAGGCCTACCTATTGCGGCTGCGCGCTAAATTATTCTTTTACTCAACTTAAAGCTATTTTGTTGTATTAATAGCTTAAACATTTTTAAAAGTGTTTTCGGAAAATAAATATTTGTGACACATTTGTGATGTCGTATGAGTAAAAATTATTTTATCGTACCTAATGATTTTATTTGAGGAGTTTCTACCTTGACAGCCTATGAAGGAAGAGTTGATTTGTTTAGCTATGTTTAGCTAACAAGTTTAAGAAAATTTGTTAAAATTCAGTTTCTACATGTAATTTTTTGATTCAAAGAAAAAAGAAAAAGTTTGATAAAAGAAAATAATTTCAGCACCAAAAGAAACCTCGACGTATTTCAATTACGTTCGATCCTTTATATCATGTAGCAGAATCGTAATGACATATAATTTTAATACAGAAGGTTGAAAATCCCTACCCTTCTAAGTATTACGGAGGTGAATAACCCTCTGGGCTGGGTTGTGGATCTCGCATAAGTAATACTGCAATCATTCCATTAAACGGCACGTACGGGATTTGTAAGAAGCAGTTATCCTAAGGGACTCGAAAAAAGGTTAGTCATTTGTCTTTACTTATAGAATTTATGGAAGGATCTGCGCGAAATGGGACGCGCAACCTGCGCATGCTAAAAATTGTATAGTTGTCTAGTAGCGTAAATACTTGATGACACAAAGCACATGGGTTTGATTCCACAGGGGTCTTATTTAATTTTTAATTTACAACAATTTTTGTAAAATGAAACCAGTTTTCAATAAAGATTAGCAGAAAATGTATAAATTAGGTACTATTAGCGCCACAGGGCTCCGCTCTCGTACGAAATTTTGGATAACAAGTACACTATATGCTATTCTATACCTATTATATTCAACCCGTGTATTTCATCGAAATTATAATCATAATTTTTGCACTCAAGATAATATTAAACTTTGTTTCATAAAAACAAATTTATTTTGCTCCTTACACTGCACATTACATAGTTTAGATGCAAAATATGTATTCAATTTTCGCGTTTCGTTCAACATAACTTCTGGTTATTCTGACGCCCTACTTTTGTATGAAAAATGTTGTTTACGGAACCACGCCAAGTGTAACAATACTGCTTAGTCTCACAAATTCTCGTTAATAGTATTTGGCAGCCAAACTATCTAGTATAGAAATTCAATCATAAATGCCAAAGAAAATGCTTTTACTAATGGAATACAGGGTTCTTTTGTTGTGGATAGATATTTTCTTTAAACTGTAGTGGCTCATATGAAGGTAATTTGGATGATAACTAAAAACTTTTCTAATGTCAAAGTCAGTCTACACTTTTAAATTTTAATTCTTAATTTAATACTTTTTTTGTGTTTTTATTTATAATTTCTAACTGCGCTGCGCTTCGGAGCTCTGTGTTTGTGATAATTTTGGACGGAGCCATTATAAGAGCCTTAATATGTTGTCAATATTTGGTATTCTTCCCGGACACACACTCCCAACCAGGGATAATAACTGCTTAGATCATTTCATGTTAAAAATAAATAAAAAGAGAACATCAGCATTTATAGCTGTCTTACATAGCACTATAACTGATCATTTATCTACCCTTTTAATTTTATCTAAACAAAAACTTTTTGAACATGTAACTAAATCTACTACAACTATAGACTTCGATAAGGCTTTAAAGTATTTACAGGATCAACATCTATCTGAATTGTTGTTTTGTAATGATCCAGTTTTTATAATCGAACGTTTAATAGAAAATCTGACTAACTCTATTAATTTAAACACACAATACACTTTTTTTATTTTTTTTATTTTTTATACACGACAATGGCGCCCGAACTACTATATTTTTGAGTCTTTGAGTCCTGTGAGAGTGGCAGTTTTTTCTAAAAAATAGTTTTTAAATTTTTTAAACTCGCTCATTTGTTGTTTTGAAATTTTGGTGATATCATTGACTGTAAAGTTATTATACTTATTGTGTGTTAGGTTTTTATGCGACAGGGTTGTAAGCATACATTTAATACAATTCATAGTAATTATTATAATATTACTAAATAATATTATAATTAATAATATAATAATTAATATTTTATTTGGGCTTCGCTATGAATAAAAAGCATAGCGCTCAGCCATAATTCCTATTTAATCTCAATTTGAGAGCTAATTTATTTTTATTGACAGGGAGTAACCTGTATATATTTAGAAATTTATCAATTATTATAATCTATTACATACCCTGACACATATAACCTCACATTCTTGTCAACATGTCGGACGGCGAAAGGGAAGAGCAATATTACGAAGTAAGTGGGGAGGCAAACAAACCACCTACCACTACTACTTCCTCATTTGTTAATACACGACCGCGGGGAGGTGCAATTGACACCCACCCACCCGGCCCTTCCACACTTAAAGCGTTACAACCCACATTGTCTCAACTAGGAGCTCCCGGTTTAGTACGTCAAGCCAACTCAATGGGTGGGACTACCTATGTAACGGAGGCTAGGGAAGATGATGAACGCGTTTTTCACATATTAAAGGAGGACCATTTGAGGTCGTGGAATTTAAAATTTTCTGGTGACTCAGACGTCACAGATTTTTTTCTTAGAAGTGATGATTTTAGGCGTAGTCGAAACACTTCAGAACATAAAGTACTGAAATGTTTTTCTGATTCACTTAGTGGTAGCTATCTTTGAATAGCATTATTAATGTTGCCACCGGGCACACACCATTTTTGTTAGCTAAAGGTCGGGAGATAATGACGGATGGCATGTTGTCGAAAAGAGGCGGCATTCCAAATTCGTTAATACCTTCAAATGACCAGTCGTTCAGCTCATTTCTTCTCCGCTAAACTAGCACCGCGCTTTGTGATGTAAAGTTGTCAGGAAGCATTCGGATGTTGTTTACGACCTTCAGGAGATAGAAACCGATAAAGTTGGAAAATAGCATAAATAAAAGTCTCACAAGGTGTGTCCCCAAGCTAGCAACTTTCTTATCTTGAACTTTGTTGTTTTGGATTGGTATAACCAATTAGAGGCTTCATTTTTCACATATGACATGACTCACATGTGAAATTTTTTTGTCAAGCGTTTTCATGAAAACCAATTTCTTTTGTAACTACACACTCTAAGCGCCAGAGTAAACATAAGGATATGGATTAATACTCCTTAATTTTTGAGAAAAAAAGGAAAATAAGTTTTTTCCCTTATACAATGTCAGCCCAACGGCTATACATTTTAAATTTTAATTTGTGTGAGATCTCTTCATTAGTTTAAAGACTTTATTAGGTTTACAATTTAAGTACTAACTAGTAAATTATGTAGGAATGCTAGATTACATATATTTTAATTAAATCTCAAATAGTTTTTCTTATTATACATAAGTAAGAACTATATTACTTTAGATAATTCTTTATTATTAGTATGCTACTTGCGATTATCTCATTAGAAATCCAAGTATGATTTTTTTAATGCAGGGGAATTGCAGCGGTCTGGCCAGACGCTGTATTCCTGACACTCAACATAAATTGAGTTAGTTTTAGAACTCTAGAACATACATTTTAGTTTAATATATGAAATAGCATGAGTTAGTTTCATATATAGCTGATAGTTTTATATTTAAAAATATATTGCCGTAGGATAGGTGAATGTTTTGTCCGGTTACCCCGGCTGTTTCGGCTAAGTACGACTTAACCTCTTTGCCGAAAAGGGGGGTATTGTAGTGATAACTACAGAATTATTTTGAACTTCTAACTGGTCAACTTTGCATGTCATATTTTAGGTGAAATAGTTGATATATTGGGATACTATTCCTGTGGCGTATTACCTGCATGATAGGCTCTCGACTCACCACAATAGCAGGCATTCAAATCCATTAGTCTCCAGACAAATTGACTGGGAAAGTGACACACCAGTACACAAATTTCATGTGTTGTTTTACAATACTTATTAAGAAAACAGGGAGACCCGCACATCAAAACGTTCTTTGAGTCACGCCGAAACCATTGGTAGCAATAACTCGACGCGATTTTGTGTACTTACGGAATTATATCAAAAACTAAACATTCATAACAAAACATTCTATGATTAAATTAGACTGTCAACAAAATCTGCAGAGTTGGACGTCTGACATTGACAGCTGGTGACACACGTTCCGTCTCAGGGTCCTAACAAACCTTTCTTATCATAAAAAAATAAGAAATCATGGTAGGATTGTTGTAGAATTTTAATTATTCTCCTTTAATATCGTCGACTTAGATTATTATAATATTCAACGAATAAATACCTTATTTAAACGTTAGTTCTTTTAGAGAATATTAAAGGTTGGTTTGACGTGCGTCCGAATTAAGCGAAAAGGAGCGTGACAAGATGAAATGTCAAATCGAGTGGAGTCGATTCGCTCTCTTTCTAGATAGGCCGCCACGACACATAACATGGCTTGAGCAAAATCATTAAATTTTTGGGGTTTTTTTCACTTTCGCCGCCCTCGGCACCCCGTCATGGGACTATAGTTTAACCTTTAGCTTTAAAATCCGCGATACGCGCAAGGACACAGGGGATATTTGCCGCCACGAAGTTGTCAGGAGGATGAGCTGTTGATATCCACGTGCCCGCCCGGCCGTATGAATTGGCGCTTCCTGGAGTGTCCTCCCATCACCAGAGGGTGCGGTTTCCCCGAACCGTGGACCGCATGCCACGGCGCAGGCCCCGTCGTCGGCGACCCCAAGGTGCGACACACGGATCCTAACCTTATTTCCAAAGGCCGCGTCGCCGCCTCCGATCCGAGGTCCCGGTAGTGGCTCAGCGCAAACCTCGGAGGGTCCAGCCAGCGTCTACTATCTCGCATACAACGGAGCGTGCAGGAGCGCCGCGTCGCTTTGAGGACGCGACCAGTACCAGTGCTCGAACCCAATGGATCACAAAACGGTGAACGGGACAACGTTCTAAGTGCGCACAGACGTTTGTGTACGGACCTGGCCAGGTACCTTATATTTGGTTTATGTTAATTTTAACTTTTAATTGCGGCAAAGACTTATCAGACTTTGGTATTAGTATAACATGTGCCCGCCCTCAGCGGCTATTGTGTTTATGGAATAAAATGCTGTATTCTACCCCAATCACATTGTATTAATGATATCACCCTGCCCATGACTCCCAGGACCTAAGGCTTACTAGACAAGAGGTCCTTGTACTTCAAAAGTACGAGGCTCTATCCTGAGCATTACATCCGGCTCTCTCTAAAGTAATTGTTCGTGTATAATCGCACTGCGCAGGGATATTGCCCGTCTTCGCTTCAAATAGTTGAAGACCCCTGCGCATACACGCACCCAACATACACTTATTTATTTTTTTTTATTTTTTATACACGACAAATATTAGACGAATTCCAAAAAGTAAACGCACAAAGAAGCCGTGGATAACTCCCGGCATTCTACGATGCATCAGAAATCGAAATAGATTACAAAAACAACTAAAAAATGATCCGTATAATGAAATAAGTAAGATAACATACACACGATACAGGAACTATTGTAATAATTTAATAAAGAAATTAAAAAGAAAATACGAGAGAGAGCTTATCACAAATTCTACTAAAAATAAAAAATTACTCTGGGAAAACGTAAAAAACATAACATACACAAATAAAATAAAAAAACAAAACACGGAACTGATAAACATTAAACGCACACCCCTGGAATCTGCAAATACAATTAATGATTATTTTGTGAATATAGGTAAGGATCTCTCCCAAAAAATCAAGTCGCCAACAAATACAGATTATCAATCATATTTAAATAAAATTCCAACTCAACCCCAATCTTTTGTTCTCTTAGATACAGACCCGGAAGAAGTATATAGTGTCTTAATGAGCCTTAAATCTAATAGTGCCCCCGGATCGGATAATATAACTACTAAATATCTAAAGTATGTAAGTTTCGAAATTGTTCCTATTATTGCTCATCTGGCCAACCTTTGTTTTAAACATGGTATATTTCCTGACCTTCTTAAACGCTCCATAATTACGCCAGTGTACAAGGGAGGGGATAGAGACGACATAAGCAATTATAGACCTATCTCTGTCCTACCCGTAATATCTAAAATATTAGAAAAACTCATTAACAATCGATTGGTAAATTATTTAAATAAATTTAATATTTTAAGTCCGTCTCAATTTGGGTTCAGACAGGGGAAGTCAACACAAGACGCAGTAACCGCTCTTACTTCCGTGGTGACAGAACAACTTGATAAAGGCCAAAAATGCATATCTGTGTTCTTGGATTTCAAAAAGGCCTTCGATACGGTCTCTATCCCCATCCTTATACACAAGCTGGAAAAAGCTGGAATAAGAGGAGTAGCACTGTCTTTATTCAAGGATTACCTTTCAGGAAGGAAACAAAGGGTTAAGTTGGGTGTATATACCAGTGGGGATGCTGAAGTATCGTACGGTGTTCCTCAAGGAAGCGTTTTAGGCCCTACATTATTCCTTTTATATTTAAATGACCTTTGCAATATGCAAATCAAAAATGCAAAAATATTTTCATATGCCGACGATACTGCAATTATTTTTACTGGTAAATCCTGGATACACATTAAAAGAAGTGCTGAGCAAGGTATGGCTTTAGTAGCGAAGTGGCTTAATACTAATTTATTGACCTTAAATGCATCCAAGACAAACTTTATCTGTTTTTCAATAAATAACCGCACGCAGCCGACTAGCGACTTTGATATAAAAATACATATGTGTGAAGATGCCCAAAACTTAAACTGTAATTGTCCCAAATTAGATAAAGTTGTGAGCACTAAATATCTAGGAGTTATTGTGGACCAAAGGTTATCATGGTATCCACACTTGGAACAAGTAGTGAGTAGAATTAGGAAATTAGTTTGGATCTTTAAGACGCTGAGATATGTGATTCTAAAGAATATTCTTGCAGAAATATATGTTGCGCTGGTACAATCAGTACTAATTTATTGTATTCCGATCTGGGGAGGTGCATTAAAAACTAAATTTTTGACTGTGGAGCGAGCTCAGCGAGCATTAATAAAGGTTGCTTACTTTAAAAACACTAGGTTTCCTACAGATGAACTTTACAAACTAACCGGATATCTGACTGTCAGAAAACTATACCTTTTACATATAATACTAACAAAACATAAATCTTTTCCCTATGACTCATATTCACAAAATAAAAGACGGAAAGATATAGTGGCTAATGTCCCGATCACTAGAACGGTATTTGCTAGCATACAATACGGAAAGCGCTCGTGCCAATTATATAATAGAATAAATAAACAAATACAAATATACCCTACATCATTTTATGAATGTAAAGAAAAAATGAAAGAATGGCTTAAACCTCTCAGTTATGAGGAAACTGAAAATATTATAGAATGGGTTAAGTGACGGAAAGAAAAAAAAGGAAAATGAGGTCAAGGAAGTATGTATAAAACTGACAGACGGACAGACATATACTTATATAATAACAATAAATACTAAAATTAATTTATATTAGTGTAAGATTGTACCTAAAGAACTGTTTTGCATGATGGAAGAGCGGTGTCCCCTGGCACAGGCATTTATATGCTTAAAAGGGGACTCCAATCGATTGAATAATTTTTGTAAGCATGTGATTTTGAAATAAAGATTTATTATTATTATTAAGAGAATTTCTCTATTATCATCATCACCACCGTCAGCTTTGTACTACTCACTGCTGGATATAAGCAAACATTCTAACTGAAATTGCCCATGAAATTGCTATGTTTAATACTAATAAGTACCTATTTGAATATAAAACACAAATTGGAAAATATTCCAACATACAAGATGGTGACAGAAGCCAAAACATGAATGTTTTCGATAGGATTATGCTCATCTTATCGAGGACCATGCTACACCCATTTCCCTACCAGGACCCGAATTACGTCCCAAATCATAGATAAGTATAGAAATAGACTATGAGATCGCTTCTACTATAAAAATATCTGCTGTTTTAGTAACAGATAAGAGTCAATTTTATCTTCGAGTTTAAGTAATTTTAGCAGCATTAAATTGAGTACTATAAAAAGCCAAATTTCCGAATGGACAATCAAGTTCGGTTTTCAACAGTTTCTGATTAGCGACAGCACGTAAAACGGATATGAACTTTTCATGTATGTCCTGGAGTTTATTTAAAGCGCAGAGTAGATTTCATAGACTTGTTATTATTAAAAAAAGGTTGGCTAGAAGAAATTGCATTTGCGATAGCCCGCCTTTGCGCTTATTTAAAATGTATTTACTTTTGTCACTACTTTGTACTTCTTTTCTGTAAATGGTGCAATAAAGTGTTGATCTATCTATCTATCTATTGAAATGTAACAATTTAATGTAAAACAACTCTTATTAATATGGCTAAGTTTTATTCGTCGTGCGTAGAGACCCCTAATAACTTTTAAAGAATATGTGCAAGAGCCCTTGTAGGTCTGTCTATTAGGATAAGGTTATCTATAGCCTTAACTCAGACCCGACCACAAACATATTTCGGCTACATACATATTTATCAGATATCTGAACTAGTTGAGTTACTCGGCGTCCACTGTTGGGACGGGTCTACACTTTGTTCGTTATTATCGTCATATCACATAAACTTTTGTTTGACACGATCATTTTGGGAATTGGACTGAAAATATGTGACGAACATGCGGGAGTTTATGATATAAACATTTTTAGGCTAGGTATTCATACTGATGTACGGTCAATAGCATATTATCAGCCTGCACAAGTGCACAAATTCATTGCAAATTGCATGCAGCGCAATTTGATTGGTAGTTGTTGCCTGCATTTATGAACAAATCATTTTCAAAAGATTAACAAGAACAAGAAAATGCGTAATTTTAGATCAGAAACTTAGAGCGGGTTTTTATAAATTCTAATTCTAAAACGATTTTCAGCTAGGTAGGTACTTAAATAGGCATTTCTTTACAAAAACTGGAATTATTTCTCCACTCGTACTTTACCTGAATAGTGTTACATTTGCATTTAGAAGAGCTTGTGTTGACTATCGCCACCGCGATATACTGCTGCCGACAAAAAGCGGAGTTTTCGGAGGTATTCATGGATATAAAACTGTAATGGAACTGCCTTAATAAAATTAGGTATGTCTTTTGCGAGACTGATTTAGACCTCATTTCGAATTAATGAGAAATCTTGCCACACAAATCTTCCCATATGAACTCTCTGCTCAACCCTAAGGTTTGACCGTCAGACAATGCTTTTAGCATTAAGTCCTCCTTTTGTACTGTACTTTTGTATGTGTGTACAATAAAGTTTAAATAAATAAATAAATACAAAAATCTTGCCACACTAAATTCTTAATATCTATCTCTCTCTCTCTCTCTCAGCCGAAAGACGTTCCCCCAAAGATTTCCACAACGACCGGTCCTCCGGTCTTAATATCTAAATTGTTACAATTAAAAAAAATTATGTTTTGGAAAAAGTTTCTATATTGTGGCCGCTTGCCTTCTTTAAAATAAGCTGAATCTTACAAAAAACTTTTGAAATCTGACAAATTAAATAAATAAAGTTAAAATTTAACTAAGATATTTGTGTTAGTTTATATAGTTTGCTACAAGTTGTAAAATATTACAATACAATATTTAGCCAATAAAAGTATTCCTTAGTTTCAAATAAAATAGCGAGGCATTTTTAGTTCCAGCCATCCTTCCTAAGTCTTTGTCACCAACCCTTTTAGATGCTCTATTAAAAGAAGAAAGATCTATTCTTCCTTTGTGAGGTGGTCGGGCGAGATAACGCCTTTTCGGGAAAATAATATTTCTTAACGATACGAGTGAGGTGGCTGGAATAAATTAAATTGCGATAGTCGAGTGTTTTGAATATAGCTCTTTTTGAAGGAAATCCTTTTAGATGTTCTTTCTATTGAGTTTCTGCTTCAATGACAACGAAGATATTTCTTTTGCAGTTTATTTGGTCATGTATTTTCATACTATACTTTTAATTTATAAATGATTTTGCGAATATGTATGTTGAGGAGAAAGTTAAGTGCTCTTCAATTTGGTACATTTTCTATATCAATGGGAGGTTAGCGATTTTTTTAACAAAAAAAATATTTCATTTTGTTCACAAATCCATTTTAATAGCTTAATACATATTACATGCTTAATTATAATACATTTTGAATGGCAAGCACCGGATTAAAAATTAAGTTAATTATACTAAAAACAATTACCGACGAAAATAATTTAACGCTCCATTTAACCTTTTAAAGCCGAAATTTCGCAACAAATAGGCGGAGGGCGAGTGCTATCAAAATAAAACACGCTCCGGCCCGCGGCGCTCCCTGCAGGTGGGTATGACTTCAAAGGGCCCAACGGACGCCCCTAGACAACGCTTACTAATTCACTTTGATGTTACAACCCCCGCAAGTAGAGGGGGTAAAGAGGGGAGGTAACGACGCGTCTTGAAGTTTAAAGCCCAAAGCGAGGAGAAAACAATTTTTTAATAATTTATTTTCCACGAGAAATTGTTTCGAAGTTCACGGAATGCTCTTTGGAATTAAACGGGCGTTTGTTTTGGTTATGGCGGATGACGGGACAATTAGACTTGACAGTATTCGGCTTGAACAGATTTCTCGGATTTAAAGTGAATCTCTGTTTTACTTTGACCCATTGTAAAATCAAAACCTCCTTTTTAACTTCCTTTTTTCCTTTTATATTTTTGATAGCTGTCAGTCACAATAAGAAATCAATAAATCCAACATTGATAAAGAAAACGTACATTTTATTAAAACCCAAATAAACCAAACCAGTGGCATAGTCTACTCATTCGAAGGTGCATACCAAGCCTCCCGACGCCCACGTCGGTACGTCGCGAACACCTATATAAATTTGAATAATATAGTACATACTGGCTTTTGCCCGGGTGAATTTCCCTTTTGGAAACATTGCTTTTTTCCGGGATAAAAGATACTCTATGTCCTTCTCAGTAGTTCTAACTATGTGTACATATAAAAATTCAGGAAGATTGGTAGACAATGCGTTAAATGGTAACAAACAAATAAATAAACAAACAAAAAAACTTACTTTCGCATTTATAATATTAGTTAGGATTAGGATATTATTTGCTGCACCCCGGGGGCCCGCTCTCGTGGAAATTTTGGGATAAAATGTAAGCTATGTGTTCTATTCTTCACTTTACCTGTGCAGAGATCGTCTTATCTAAAACTGAACGTAAATTCCACATTTAACAACACCTAAGTACTTCTCTCTCAGCCGAAAGACGTCCACTGCTGGACAAAGGCCTCCCCCAAGGATTTCCATAACGACCGGTCCTGCGCTACCCGCATCCATGCGCATCCCGCGACCTTCACCAGGTCGTCGGTCCACCGAGTGGGAGGCCTGCCAACACTACGTTTTCCGGTTCGTGGTCGCCACTCGAGAACTTTTCTGCCCCAACGGCTATCTGTTCTACGAGCTATGTGCCCCGCCCACTGCCACTTAAGTTTCACGATTCTGCGGGCTATGTCGGTTACTTTAGTTCTCCTACGGATCTCCTCATTTCTGATTCGATCACGCAGGGAAACTCCGAGCATAGCGCGCTCCATCGCCCTTTGGGTGACCTTGAGCCTTCTTATGAGGCCCATAGTAAGCGACCACGTCTCTGTTCCGTATGTCATTAATGGCAACACACACTGGTCAAAGACCTTAGTCTTGAGACACTGCGGTATTTTGGACGAGAAGATATAGCGAAGCTTCCCGAACGCTGCCCAGCCGAGTTGGATTCGACGGTTGACCTCTTTCTCAAAGTTGGACTTACCTAACTGACCTAAGTACTTACATGTTAATAAATGGAGAGTCATCGCAAGAGCCGCGGCCAAGTCCGAGTAGACCAATCCATAATCACGACCACTCTGTCAAGAGTGAACGACTAAGAAGAAGAAGAAGTACTTACAACACAAAACAATTTTGTTAGTGGAGGGGCGTTCAATTAAGACGATCTCTACCAAATTTCACCAAAATCCACCTAGTGTTTTGAAAGAGTAATAAAAATCTTTTTTCACTTTCACTTTCGGATTATTTGCTTTGAACACCACTTTTTTTCTTCCATTAGATACCTACCAAAAATCAAGTCCAAACTAAAATTCCCGCTCCCTTTGCAATCATGATAAAATTGGCATGTAACACAAAGAGAAGTCTGTGAATAACAGCACAGTGCATGCAAGTTAATACATATTAAGCTTTCGCCGATATTGCTTTGTGGCCGCATATCGTGGCCATGTTTTGGGAAAATAAAAACAAATGTTTTAGTGTCTATTTTTGGCAATTTTTTCATTTGTTTTCTTAATAATAATAATTTTCTTTCATACATTATTGTAGTAACGCTGTAAATATCTTTATATTATTATGATAAGTGGGCTGAACACGGGTTATTATTACTATATTTTAGTTAATTCCTATACTAGGGAAAACTATGTAATGATCCTTACAACTTTTAAAGACTAAAATAACTTAATTTGCATTAATTTTATGCTATGGATAATTAATTTAATATAATGGTGATGTAACTTTTATGATTACTAAAATAAAAAAATAGAATCAAACTACATATAGTTATTATAGACTTTATTTTTATAAACGAGTAAAATTTTATTGCAATTTTAAATTCACAAAATTAATTAAAGACTCAACAAATAATGACTAACCCTACGCAAAAATCATAACATAAACAACAAACTACCACAAACCTCAGTTATTACATATCCCAAACACTTCAAAGGCATGGCCACCCCAGTGTTCTCATAACAGAGATTGAAAACTATACAGAGCGACCGCAAGGCCGCGCGGTCCATATTTTGGCTGCAAAAGTTTCAAACATTGCCGTGTGTGCAACCACAGGACTCTCCGACAAATTGTAGTGCTTGCATATGTTTTATCAAAGGGTATTTTATTATATTCACAATTCCACGGGAAGTATCACATATCACACTTTAACCATCATGCCTTTGACGATATATCATTAAAAAAGAATCACGGCAATCATTAACTAGGAGACAGAGGAAGTAAAAGCTGACAATGATGAATCCTTAACTCCATTTCATTGATTGGCAACTCTTTTTCAGATTTAAAGCACTAATAGGGATTTTTCTATTGAAAATCAGTGGATATTCAAGAGTCGAAAGAATAAGAATATTTCATAGAGTGAGGCTAAAAATACTCCTTCTACAGCAGATAAAAAACAACTATGTATAAAACCTTGATATCATGTAAAAAGTTATTCAAAGTTATGTACACCCAGTACAGCATCCAATCGCCCTGGGCAGGGAACTGACGAGGCACCTCGTTAAACGAAACGCTGCTTTAATCTCTGAATTAATAATACAAATCGATCGACTTGCTTCTGTTTGTTAAGACATGTCAAAACGTAATCTAGCTTTGGACACTTGTAAATGAGAGTACATCACTCCTTATCCTACCACCATTTTGCATTCTACAATCAAAAATGTTATAATAACTCTTGTTGAGTTAAAAATAAAGTTAATAATCGAATGGCGTGATATTTTGCAACTGAAAAGAAAGGTTGGCGATTGTAACCCGTTCCGTTTCACAGTAGTGACAATATAAAAGGATGTTAATTGGTGTTTGCTACTTTCTGAGGTAATGGAGTCGTAACTAGGCTAGCTACGTTGTCGCGTGTCTGGATTTGCATACAAGCCGGCACTGGTAATTATTTGCTTGTATTAAAATAGAATCTGTACCCTAGCTCTATTGTTCTTCGGGAAACTTACTTTTAAAATAAGCCGATACGAGTCTTCGTTAGAAAGCAGGCACTAATTTGTTTTGTTTACTTTGCTGCTTTGTAAATTCTATCTTTGTGCTTTGAAATATGTGAATTTCGCACTCACGAGAATAGGAAAGATTTTAGGTATCTGATTGAATACAAAAACATGTACTAAATAAAAACAAACTGAGTATAAAGTTGCAAAGGCTACATCATTTTTCATTACTCAAAAGTTTCACCAGTCTCTACCCTAACAAATTATTATTGCCTGACAACATAAACTGATTTTAGCTTAAGAAAACAAGGTGCGAATTTCAGGGGACTTGCTTTTGTCTGACCCATCATAGGCTGATCTATCATGATGTTACAGTACCTACTGACAATGACTGTTTTAGTATTGTATAATTGACCGAGAGAGCGAAGCGAGCGGGCTATAATTCAAGTTGGGGCGAAAACACATTGTTTGTATGAATGTATGTTTGTTCCGCGATAACTCTCAAACCGTTGAATTAATTTCGATGATATTAAGAATACGTGTAGTATGTATGTATATTTGTTCCGCAATAACTCTCGAACCGTTGAATTAATTTCGAGAATACGTGTAGCAAATATCCATATAATTTTTAAGTTCGTTGCGCAACAAAATCGGTTCAGCCGTTTTTAAGATATTATACGCATTTTTATGAAAATAAATATTGCTCTATAACTTTTGAACCGTATTTTTAAAATAATAATCGCGAGGAAAGAACTTCCAGTTGTCAGTAAGATAAGACGCAAAACAAAGAGCTCTGTGATTAATTTAAAAATAATTGGTAAATAATAAGTCTGGAGTGTTAAAAATAAGACAAATCTAACCTTTTTTTTTTTTTTTCGAGTGGAAAGACCCTCCTCGTCTTATCCATCCAGCCACGGGAAGCCGGACAGGTATGTGGGACTCGAACCCACTAAAACCACACGGTGTCAACCCCTACTGCATATATGCCAGGACCGTGTGCTTCTCACGCTCCACAGCCCTGGCGCGGTGGCCGCTACCACGGCGGCCCCAGCACGGCTCGCTCTCGAACCACCTCTCCAGCGAGAGGGTCGGAGCGGCCAGTGGGATAGCTGCCAAAATTTCCCGCTAGGGTAAAGGCGCACTTGACACGGATGCGCCTTTCCACCCGAGGGCCGTTAAGCCAGGCGACGGAATCCCGTTTCCGCCACCCAACCAGCCCTCAATTTTTTGGGACTTGACAAGGTCAGGTCAATACCTGTCTGACCAATTTTGATTTAACCTTCTATGTGTTGTTATTTATATTTAAGTTTGTTGAGTAGATTGAATCTTTTTAATATTCTAATTGACAATTTTTTATACCATTATTTTAATTTTTTATTTTATTTGACATGCATGATTTATTTGTAATTTACATTTTAATTCAATTTATCTTTTGGTTTTAATTGACATTTTTAAATGTTTTAATTGACATGCATGATCTATTAGTAACTTACCTCTTAATCTAATGTATCTTTGATTTTTGTATGCCAAATGGCGCAGCATGCAGAACTGTATTTTATAATTTTAAGACCCTTATGTACTCATGTCTGACAAAAAACAAATGAATTATGAATTATAGGTCTAAGTTCACGGCGAACCACTAGTTTATATAAATTACATACATCGTTATCAGTACATTTGCAGTATTTTCGGGTACTCGTATAGGTACAAAAAAAATCTTTAAATGTTACATTTTGTACAAAAAACAGGAAAATGTTTACCAGTTAGTAGGATGTAAGTGTTGTAAACATTTTAGTGCTGGCTAGTTTGTAACTTTTATAAAGCCAAAAGTTGTTAAATGTTTATAGCCCGAATTAAAAGCTTTCGTCACCTGCGACAAATAGTCTCAGCCAAAAAGGCAGCTAAGTGTGAGTGATGTTTTATATACCTATTCAGTATTACTGAATTTATATATACCTCCTATGTGTATTTTCTTTTTTATTTTGTTTTAATAGGAAAACCTACAGTTAATAACAACAAATTACAATATGTCTTAAGTACCTAACTAATAACACAGTTAATAGTTTTCGCATGTTGTAAAAGACAGGATTAACATATTTCTCAAACCATTATGTCTTAATGTATTCATTAATTTCTATGTTTCTTCAATCAACTTTCTTCTCAATGCATACCTACATGGTAAATTAAAATTGGTGAAATATTGTTCTTAAGTCTAAATATTTTTTAACACTATTGTCTGGTTAAAAAATGTGGTAGCCATGTAATGATGAAAAATGACGCCACCATATCTCGTGTCGGAAACCATAAGGTCGCTACGCCGCAGTAGCACCAAGTAGTAGTAGTAGTAGTAATAGTAGTAGTAATATATACTTAATTTGACAAAGAAGAAGACTCCATATGTGCAATTTTCTAAATAAAATTTTCATAAAAATACATCAATATTATACAGAGACGCCATTTCACTAAAACGGTACCCCAAAAATAAAAACCTCTGCGAAGTGTTAAGCTACTTTCATTAATTAACGGGAGAGGGTAGAAATTAGGGGTAGTTTTTCTTTTTCTGGCGACGTTGGAATTTATTTGAAGCTGTAACTTCGGTTTAATAAATTTGAGCGGATGGAAATTAAGTTGAAATTTAAGACTTTTGGCGAGAGAAGTTACACGCTGCTGTAGGATAAAAATTAATATTTACAAACTTAGAAGTTGGTAATGTTTATTTATAGCAAACCTTGATTAAAATTTTAGAAGTAGACCTTCAATTTAACCACATGTGTAGAAATTGAAGTAAAAAAAAACAGTAGCCGCTGGAGCGATGAGGCTCTGAAAGACCTATATAGCCTCAGAGCAGAAAACTGGCGAGAGCTGGTGCAAGACCGCAAAAAATGGCGTCATCTCGTGTCGGAGGCCAAGATCCACTTCTGGTCGCTGCGGCGCAGTAGTAAGTAAGTAAGTAAGCCGCAAATAATGTGTAACAGCTGACAACATTTGACTATAACCAAAAGCGCGCATTAATGCTAACCATCTGAACATATTATTTATAACTCATAAAATTGATCTCATTTGATTTATGATTTATTCGATGCATCAAAGCAACATATTGGAAGATATACAGATGCAATTCTGTTGCTTAATTTCATTGTAGCAACTTTGTACTTTACGATGGATCTGTTGTGATCCAATTCTGCTTCACTTTTGTTATCTTTAGTGAAATAGATTATGCTAGCTCCGCTTTTATTGCTTAGATGATGTTTTGACTCGATTTTACGCTTGGATTATGGCGTTTCATTGTTGCTTGAAGGTTACATTGTGTGAAAGACTGCTTTATTTTGATTTTTAAACAGATTTTCGCTTGATGACCGTTGGGGTAGAAAACACTAGAGTATGGACCACGTACCGGCAAGCGCAGCATAAAACATTTACTAATCAGGTGGTCTGATGATATCGTCAAAGTCGTAAGAAGAAGTCAAAGTCGAAAGTCGAAGAAGGTTTATGTGGAAGATGAAACACATTTTATCAACTTGGATAATATTCAACGCCAGTTCTTGTATTTTTTTATTTATACACGACTGAAAAGGAGTGTTATTTACTTGTTCGATGAGTGAAACTATTATGTACAAAAATATAATGATACCTATCCCATATAATTCGGAGCGGTGGTGGCCGAGTGGTAGGGCGCCCGGGAATGGATGCAAAATTCCAGGTTCGAATCCTGCCCGAGCTACATGAGTTTATATACCAATCTGACTCATGTTAGTTTTCATCGACCACCACTTGCTTCCGGTGAAGGAAAACATCGTGAGGAAACCTGCACTCTGGTTGATGATTATCAGCTAGTGTGTGAAATGGAGAAGGCAATGGCAAACCACTCCATTAAAATTGCCAAGAGAGTCGTTGTGTGTGTTTCATTCCATATAATGACCACGACCCTCAGTCATGAGGAAATACGACTAAAGAGAGAGATCCCATATAATATAAAGGTAATATAATTAAAAGCGTGTTCAGTGAATCCTGAAGGATGAGAAGTTACACCTGTCGCAAACGGACCGCCCGTTTGACCCTTAACCTTGCCCGAAGGTACACTAATGGGCAGAATACCTTAGTCCTTGCCAGGGGCCTAACATCAAACACCCCGTGTTTCTCCATTTGTAATTAGTGCGAAATGTTCTATTTCTTATTTGCCTAGTCTCAATTTGTACATTATTTTATTTGTAAAAATACATAAAAATATATCTTCATCTTTTGACTAGAAAAAGACTTTAAAAATATCCTCAGACTACATAAATCGAGAATTTCATACATTATTCAGGCAAAGGATTTATCTGTGGGGTTGGGGGTAGTACAAGTGATTACTTAGACTAATTAATTGGTTGTTTCCACGAATCCGAATCAGCATACTTTTTGCTTAATGAAGCGAGCGGTGGAACGGCCAATGATTGGGCAGGGCTGTAAATGTGTACTTTATTCTATTAAAGGTCCATATTATTTAAAAAGTAAAAATGAGAAATAAAATGCCTTTTATCTCGTAGTCTCAATGGCATTGTTGAGATGCCGAGACAATTTTGAAAGTGACTTACAAAATTAATTACAGTACCTATTTCTATGAAATATGTTCGGCTTAATATTTTATATGAAACCTATTCAAGAAAAATGCTTCATATTTATTCATGAATATTACTAGAAGAAAAAAGTTTGTTAATAATAGGAATTAGGGTTTTGTGTTTTGATGTAAGACATCCATTGGCGAGGCTTGGCAGTAAAATCGACTCGAATGCCGCCCGTGGCACGATGATCATTTCTTTAAAACATCTACGCGGACGTCCATGACAGCTAACTATTTATTTGTACGCTTTCTAAAATATTTTACAGGAGAAGTCCTTTGAGCTTCTAATTGGTGGCAACCCTGCGTGGTCTGAGTGCAATCTCCAAATGAGTGCGTCTCGGGCCCCGATACTGTTTTCCACCGGTTTAGCGGAAAAATACAGATAATTTGAACAGTTTTCCAATGGCTACTTTGCCGCGTTTAGCTTCCGACACATTGATTTTTTTTTTGTTGGTTAAAAGGAAGTTGAGTTAAAAGGCTTTTTTGTTTAACAAAACTATTGGATTGTTCTATGCCCTTATTTATTAGTAGATCTTTGATCTGGTCAGCTATTACAGGGTTCTCATATTGATTTGACGCATCATATTTTTCATAGTACCTTTGTTCTTTGAAATTGTACAGACCATCGTATCAAGACCTAAAACGTAAGCCGAGAATAGAGAAGCGCGGCTCTTAAAATAAGAAGAAGAAACCATTACTGACACAATGTACTGTACATATATTGTAGAGAAAATAAATTTATCTAAACTAACATGTTCGCACATTCTAGTATCGAGAACATATATAGTATAGTAGCCAATAGTAACTTAGTGAACCACGCGCGGGAGAGAGCGCACTCGGTGAAGTTGTTAACAAAAACTGTTGTATCGGAAGTTTTAACGACCCGCTCTTCTATCGGTTTGTTCGGGGATTTCTACTTTATTGCTGGAAAAAGTTAGTTTCATTAAAGACAGAACTAGCAGAAATATGTGATGTTATATATATACTCGTAGGAATCTTCGATATCGATGACAGTGGCCCTTAAAATCATTTCAATTTTTATCTTCGTTGTTTCTAGTAACCTAATCCTAACCCTATCCTAACTATCCTTCCTAACTAATATTATAAATGCGAGAGTGAGTTTGTTTGTTTGTTACCTCTTCACGCTTTATCTACTGAACAATCTCCCTGAAATTTCGCATACACGTAGTCTGAAGTACTGAGAAGGACATAGGGTACCTTTTATTCCGGGAAAAAGCACTGTTCCACACTGAAATCCACGCGGGCGAAGCCGCGGGCAAAAGCTAGTGAGTTATAAATATGTGCTCAAATTGACCATTTAGAGATGAGATTTGTTACCAAAATTTTGTGCTTTTTGTAAGCAAAATCTTTACATAACTTTTGGTCATTTTTATAAAACATTTTCCCTTTCCAAACGCCTATCTCTATTTTATGCATTTGCGAATTAAACTTTCAACCGCTATTTTCCATTCAGAAATATCAAAGCCCAGAAGCGAACATTTATTAAACACTCCACTTACAAACGCGAGAGACAGAGCGAACGAAATTTCAATTAAACATAGATATATAGAGTAGCAACTTTCTGTTTACATTTTGTTAGCGAAATGAGAATTTGAGGCGTTTCTTAGCAAATGTGCGTTAAAGTCGAGCGGGCCGTGAAATCGTCTGGCGATGTGCGCCGGCTGAATGCCGATGTCGAGTTAGAATTCCACTGTCTTCGCAACGAAATTGAGGATTTTACACCCTCTGTTTCCTATGAATTTGTTTCGTTTGTAGTGTCTCGGAAAGGGAATGTTAGATTTGACTTTGAGATGTTTTCTTTTGTTATATGGATCTAATTGTGATCTAAAGGTATGAAGTTAACGTGACAATCTGTTGTTACGGCAAGAATAAGAGGATAATTGCAATAGGTCTTGTTTGATTTCAGACGTGACATAATATCTTATGTATACTCTAAAATTTACAATTAAATTAGTACAATAACTGTACTAGACTAATATGGACGGATTTGTAGACACGCGAAGATATCATATACAATAGTAATCATCATCGAGTAACATAATGGGATTCTCGATGTTAAATATGTGTCTGTATTATGGGTATTTAATGTAACCATAATTTTCTCGGACCTCACAATCCTCACATAGAAACATTACCTATAAGTAACTAAAATACCGAAAATAAACAGAAAAGCGAAAAAGACGTCGGTACTTCTTAGTGCGGCAAGTAAACGGGGCGAGGGAAATCAAGAGGCAGTTCCAGTAAATTAGAAGGCTGTCTTAGTTGGAAGTAAAGGCCAGTAAAAGTCTTCAGATTGGCCTTTCATTGGTTTTTGTCGGACTCTCTGACTATCATGGTCTCATTGCTGAAATAATGGTTAAGTTACTGAGAAAATTGTACGTGAAATAAGTGTTTTTAGATGTAAAGTCTGAGATATTATTATTTGTTTTGTTTTTGGCTAGTATCCCACCATCCATTGTATTCAATGGGGTTCCGTAGTACAGGCTTTAGTCTTGTAGTCTCTATCAATCTGAGATGACACCGCTTTGACATATTGCGTTTTAATTAATCATTCTATCATTATTACACTTACTGTGAGTACCACATGTAGAGATTGATGGAAGAATTATATATTAGAAAAATAAATAGGTATTTGTTTAGTTTTGTTTTGTCTTATGTATATATTAGATGCCTTATAGCCTCTCCTATAAGATGCTAGATCTTTAAAGTCATCTAAAGAATCTTATAGCTCAAGGACTGATATTAGGTGATAATAGTAGCCGTACGTATCATTAAAAGTGGTGACCAATCCAATTCACTGCCATGCCCTGGGTTGTAGAACTCTACTACCCAATTATAAACTGATAATGCATACATACCTATCTCGAAGATATCAGGTTGAATGAAGAAAATTTCTCAATTATTTTCATTCATTCTGATCCTATTACATTGTTTCTGTTCTTATGGATCTTATCTAAGTTTCTCGCCATTTTTTCGTATCAAGTACGAAACTTTTCCATATGGAGACGGAATCAGATTATAAGTTCTGCCATCACGAGCTGCGAGTTATATAGGTCGTAAACCAAGCAAAAGGCCAACTGTCCGGCTTCAGAACAAAGTACATACGCTGGACTAGATTGGATATTTTCCAGAGTAAGGATAAATCTGGAGTTTCTATGACATTGCAGCAATATTTTATTACCCTAGAATAAAAGTTAAAACAAAATGGCGTTGGTCTAGGTAAAATACAAAATCAGATCAAAGATCAAAGAAATATTGGCGAAAAGATCAAAGAAATAATACATTTCGGCGGATTTTCATTCAGCCGTATTCAATCCGGCTAATCGTTGACCCCCGTTATACAAAGTGGCGCTGTTTTGTAAAACGGCTGGCCGTGATGTGGTGCGGCGGATTATACAATCCGACTGCGACAGATATCTAGTCTTCTAATTGGTAATTATGTAATCAGTAATAAATACATTTAGTATATTTAACATGTAATGCATTCACGTTTTTGGTTGGCGATCTAGTTTAGTACCTATTTTATGAAATTGTTAGGGAATTGTATGTGATTGTTAACTGTTGTGTTTGCTCAATAAATAAAATAAAAAAATAAAAACATGTTGTATCTTGGAAAATCAAGACTTAAGAGAAATTAGGTTGAAAAGTAAGATAAAATTCGATATGATAAGTGCGTGTGAATTTCAGAGTCCAATGCTTATGTATGTAAAATGTATATTGGCTTATGTTATTAAAAATTTTGACTCCGCTACGGAATGTCTAAGTACGAAATGTCTTATGCGTATTTTGAATATTATGGTCA
Source organism: Ephestia elutella (assembly GCA_018467065.1). Classification (NCBI taxonomy): domain Eukaryota; kingdom Metazoa; phylum Arthropoda; class Insecta; order Lepidoptera; family Pyralidae; genus Ephestia; species Ephestia elutella. The sequence continues at coordinate 5,850,815 of CM031581.1, read as the reverse complement.
GACGCATATGGTCAATAACGAATTGAGATTAAAGTCTTTTACGTTCTGGGTCTTAATCAAATCTGGTATTGTGAGTCGAAATGTCGACATTTAGTAGCGGACTCCTCAGCCGAATGTACTATGCGACGACTTTGAGTCAATAGGCGCATTTTGTGTACAGTGTGCGACAAATGACTGGAGTCATCGGGTCTTAATATTTTAATGCAGGGTTATTTTGTAACTACTGGCCAATTTTTTACAATATGCTCAGTACCTACTTTGAATACAACTACGTCCGAAAGAAATTTATAGTAAAAGAATAACATAAAATTTCAACTTTCCATACTAAGGTTCTTCCATCCAAAGGTTGGCTGGAAGAAATTGCATTTGCGATAAACCCGCCTGTGCGCTCATTTTTGTATTTACTTTTGTCTCTTTTGTATGTTCTTTTTGTAAATGGTGCAATAAAGTGTTGATCTATCTATCTATCTAAGTCCCATCAACTGATCCACCAATTTGTATGGGAAGAAAAAATTTTTTTTCATTTTTTGACATAGTTTTTTTTTGGAAACCTGCTCAATTTCATCAACCAAATCTGCTGCGAAAATTTGGCCAATGGTTTCAAAATAACCCTGTATATCTGTGGTCGATACCCACTCGTCTTCTAAAATTCGTCCACTAGAATAAAAGTTGCAGATTCAGCCCCTGTAAAGGTACCCTTCGTCCCCCGGCAGAAGACCAGGCAATTTTATTTTAAAGGTAACCTATTCGTCGCCTATCAATGAAAGTTATACATTCGTTACCTGCTCAGATGCCTTTTGGCCACTTGATATAAGCTTATTGAAACGGCAGTTTATTTACATTTTGTATTTGGAGGTATTAAAATTGTAATTACAGCACTTTGTCACTAAATTAACGTCGGTTTTAATGATCAACGCAATCAATTGTAATTTAAACCCCAAAACAAAATAGTGCTCGAGCCAAAACGCTGAGGGTCGTTAGCTGCAATTGTTAGTTAATTAACTACTATTAAAATTGCATGTGTTTATTCTGCAGGCATATATGGAAGCCTTAATTATATCTCTAGTACCTACATCAATCATCATCAATAAATACATATAATAAAACTGTAACTGGTCTATGTCTATACATAGGAAATATTAAAGAAAAAAAACTATGAGGGATCTTTATTGGACCAATAAAAGCCAAAATTTTTTTTTTTTAATTTTTGCCTGTCTGTCTATATGTTTGTACGCGCACCACGCAAAATCTACTGAACCAAATTTGATGCAGTTTTCACTGTTGTATTGATGAAGGTGTAACTTAAAATCTGACGTAAGTTTCATGTTGATACGTCACTAAGAACCAGAGATATAAGCAATAGTAAATGACGCGTCGACGAAGCTCGTGGGTATAAGCTTGTTGTAAATAGTTATCAGGTACATAAGTATATATGAAATCCTAACAAATATTATAAATGCGAAAGCGAGTTTGTTTGTTTTTTTTTTTATTAAAGATGGGTTTGCTCTTGACCACAATCTTGTCCGAGGACAGAAATGAGGTCTACGATGTGGCGAGCTTACCCAGAAGCAGCCTATTCACTCTGGTTTTGAAGAGAGTCAGGTTGTATGTGCTCGGAAACACAGACGCAGGCAGGGAGTTGCATGTTTGTTACCTCTTCACGCTTCATCTACTGAATCAATCTTCCTGAAATTTTGTATATACCTAGTTAGAAGTACGGAGAAGGACATAGGCTACCTTTCATCCCGGGAAAAAGCACTGTTCCCGTGGGAAATTCACGCGGGCGAAAGCCAGTATTATATATATTTAGTACATTGTAAATAGTTATTCCAACAAAAGTATTCTTTCTTACCTTTGTATTTGAGTCTTTGCAACTGCTTATGTCTGGTCATGCCTTTGACACTAGATACAGAAACTCTCGTTTAAGATTTTCCTTAAGGGAGAGATTTTACATTTTTCTTCTTTATTGATCTAGGATTAAAGTAAAAATAGAAAGAGATCGAGGATTTGGTACATAGTTTTATTTCTTACTTCTAGCCCAGAATACGGTAAATGTGGAATGAAATAAACGTAATCTATACATATAATAAAACAGTAAAAATATTTTGTCTGTACATTTAGTATTTTTGACTAAAATGGATAGAGGGACACTTAAAAAGAATAATAGAAAGCAAAAAAATTTTTTTGGAATTTCTTGTCTGTCTGTCTGTCTGTATGTATGTACGCGTTTCACGCAAAAACTACTGGACGGATTTGAATGAAACTTTTTTTGTTGTATAGCTATTAAGCCTGGGCAACATATAGGCTATAATTGATTTTAAAAACTGGAACACCTGATGAAGAACCATAGCAGAACAGCTAAACTATAAGAAATATGGATATGGTGCCTTAACAAAAGTCGTTCAACCTGATGAGCATTTTCTGCTGACGTATAAAAATTGAAGATCTGGAACATCTGATGAAGAACTGCAAGAGACCAGCTACACTATAACATATATGGAAATGGCGCCTTAGCAAAAATCGTTTAACCTGATGAGCATTTTCTGCTAACGTATAAAAATTGAAGATCAGGAACATCTGATGAATAACTCCAAGAGACCAGCTACACTATAACATATATGGAAATGGCGCCTTAGCAAAACTTGATTAATCTGATGAGCATTTTCTGTAGACGTATAAAAATCGAAGATCCGAAACATCTGAAACAGTTTGGAACACAAATAGACTTTTCGTCTAAGCGAAACTCACGCGGGCGAAGCCGCGGGCAACAGCTAGTTCTATTCTATAATTAGGGATAAATATTATGAGAAAGGAGAAAATATGAACACATGTGATTTTTTGATAAATAGATTTATAATTCAAATTGCTGAAGTCTGTTTTCATCTTTTACAATGTCCTAGATATTTTCTACACAATTTATTGAAACAGATTCCACGACACTTGTTGAATGAACAACTCGAAAAGCTGTAGGTTTCACTTAAATATTGCGAAGTGAGTTTTAAGTTAAATAAGTGAATTTAAAGTTAATTAGGTCAGGTTTCGAGACATTTCTCACTATTCGTAATTAAAGTGCCAGTAACAACTCAATCGAGTTAAGTCCAGGGGGTCTAAAAATGACACTTTGACGAATCGGAATTTGATCAATTTCCCATTTCCTAAATATTTAAAAATGAAGCTTATACATGATGTTATAAGGTTTATTATCAAATGTTTAGGAAATGGGAAATAGATCATGTTCCGATCCACCAGAGTGGCTGTTTTAACCCCCCCTGCACGCTATGTAATGCCGAAATTGAGCAATTTCCTACCAACTTTCAACCCCGTTTAACGCCTTAATGAAAAGTAACTTTATCCAACTTTATTTACATTTTCTCAAAGAAAGTAATTAGGTTTCAAATTGCCACCTTTGTTTCTGGTGTCGTAAAGGTGGATAGTTTTGGAATTTTGTTTGATTATGTCTAATTACAGATTAAAAGGTTTTATACTGATATTAAGAGAATAAAATCAATGTCAAAACTAGTAATAATATTCCAATATTACTCATCAACTGGCGTGTAATTATAAATACCTATTTATATGGTAGGGTCCCAGCTATGAATCGTGTACCTACACGATTCATAGCTGGAACCCTATGAATGAAAGAATACTTATTTCGAGGAATAGTAAGGTTTACCGCCTAAAGAAAAGGGTCACTAGGTACAATAGATAGCACGGCTATAAAAAAATATAAAATTAAAAAAAAACTTTTAAATAATTACCGCTACATGATAGCACGGCTATAAAAATATATAAAATTAAAAAAAAAACTTTAAATAATTACCGCTACATTCTGAAAAATGTCACAGATAAAAACAATACTATACTAGTGCACAAATATTATTATTTTATTGTAGCATCAACATTTATGCATTAAACGTAACTGCCCACTGGGTACATAGAGGTAGATTTACATCACTCAAAACAAGTATCTAGGCCAGGCTAGTTGATCCAATTTAAAGTTGGCCAGTAGTTAGCCGGCTTAGCCTTCGTGTATTTTTTAGCTCCGTTGCTAAGCCTATTAACTCGATGTAAAATGTCCCTGGCGATGGAAGAATGCAAATTCTGGATTAAAGTAAGCTTAAACGTAAGAATAATGCTTGGGATTGTAAAAAGTATAGAGTAGCTGGAAATTGCTTGAAATTTCATAATATTAAAGATCAATCCTCAAGTCCTTCCAGCTTTCGTTTGCAGTATTAGGCTTATTTTATTTACAAAATTAATAATAGTCTTTATTTCTTTAAAAAAAATTGCCTAGTTTAATGAATAAGTACATGAGTTTAAATTGATTGCCCGTTGCACATATAGTAATACCATACGTAAGCGGAGGTGGGTGACCAAATTCTAGATAACGAGTTTTTGAAAGTACTTTCAATTTACTTTCTGTATGCAAAAGTTAAATTTTAACTATTTGACTAGCATCTTCAATTTCACCAATTCGTCTTAACATCGAAAGTAAACAAGCTAATTTATTAAAAAATAAAAAACACGACTGACAACTCACATAGCCTATGTAACTTGAAAGAATGCAAGGAATCTAAAAATACCTCTTACATCAAAATCTGTTCAGCCGTTCAGGACTTATGATGGAATAAAGAAACTTACGCCTTAGCGCTCATTTTTGTATTTACTTTTTTTTATATAGAATAGTAGGCAAACGAGCATGCGGGTTGCCTGATGGTAAGCAATCACCGCAGTCCATAGACACCAATGATCCTTAGGTCACTGATGCGTTGCCGACTTTTTGAGAAAGCGATAGGCTCTTTTTTCTCTTTTTTTGTCACTACTTTATATGTTTTTTTCTGTAAACGGTGCAATAAAGTGTTGATCTAACTATCTATCTATCTTACATACATAAACCCTGAAAACAGAACACTCCTTTTTTTGTCAGTCGTCACAGTTTGCTGTTAGCTGCTATTAGTTCAATTGTACTTTTATTTATGTTCAAAGATTTTTGAGAAATAAGACTTGATCTGTTTTCTTTGGATCAACTCTACTTTTTTCACATAAAAACTCCACCCAGAAATTTTAAGTGAGCTATAACTTAACTTTACCAGGTAGACTATTCTACAAAACACGCGGTCCTCCAGAATCTCAATGAATTCAGTTTTAATTGCCGCCTCTCATAATCAGGCGCTAACGAGGGAACATGCCGAAATGCTGATCGGAATGTATGTCAATAGTTCCTCGCTTACTCCAAGTACTTTCTATTCAAAATTTCACGTCACATAGCTACTTGTACCTATACAGTTTCTACATCTTATTCACTGGTGTTTTTATAGGGGAAAATATCCGAATGCTATACATTTGCTCGTCAAGTCAAACATTTTAAAACTAAACCTTCACGTGCTCCTTTCCGTGTTAATTTCAAAATAAAATAATCATCATAATCAAACTAAGTCAACTAAGATAAAATAACTAAGATTTCGGAATGACCTTTGCTTATAATAACGCCATTATTGGTCCGTATTGGCTGCTAGGGCACAATGATTTTTTTTATCGTGTATATTTTGATATTTAGCCGCACTCTAGCCCTGTATATAATTGTACTGAGGATCAAAATATTATCAATAAAACACCAGAAGTCTCATTTGGTAAATCTTTTTATCTCTCTCTCTCTCTCTTTAGTCGTATTTCCTCATGACTGAGGGTCGTGATCATTATATGGAATGAAACACACACAACGACTCTCTTGGCAATGTTAATGGAGTGGTTTGCCATTGCCTTCTCCATTTCACACACTAGCTGATAATCATCAACCAGAGTGCAGGTTTCCTCACGATGTTTTCCTTCACCGGAAGCAAATGGTGGTCGATGAAAACTAACATAGGTACATGAGTCAGATTGGTATTCAAACTCATGTAGCACGGGCAGGATTCGAACCTGGGAACTTTGCAGCCACAGGCGGGTGCCTGAACCACTCGGCCACCACCGCTTCAAAATCTTTTTATACCTAACTAGCAGCCCGCCCCGGCTTCGCACGGGTAATTTAATTTTTTTTATTATAATTTTTGAATACTCCATCATCAAAAAGAGTAAAATTTTAAAGAAAGATAGATTATCGTCTCTTTTTACATTTTTATCTAGTTTTTTTATTTATTTATTTTTTGTTTTTTTTTTTTACTTTTTCTTCGTATTTTTATTTTTTAATGTTTGTGTAAGAAACATATCATTAGAAGCCATTAAATTTAATTAGTTAGAGCTTCCCTATAAACAACATTTGATGTTGTTTTGTTTTCTGGCAACAAAATGAATTGATTTTCAGGAGATCCGACCCGAGACAGACCAACATAGAGTTGGCCATGACTAAAACATTCTTTTCTTAAGTCTATCCCCACTAATTCAAATGTTTGGCCTTGAGACTTATTAATTGTTAATGCAAAAGACGTTTTTATAGGAAATTGAAGCCGTTTAAACGGTATTGGTAAATCAGTCGGGATCATCGGTATCCTCGGTATATATGCTAGTTGACCAGCTGCTGGGCCGGTGATAATGGTTGCTACAATTAATTAATAACCTCGTCCCATTGCACATATTTGGAGGGGATAAGTTTCTTAAAAGCATGATAGGAATTCCGATTTTTAACGTTAATTCATGTGGTGGTAGCCCAGAAGGGTTTAATGAGTTTAAAAATTCTTGTGGATAATGTACTACGTCTTCAGTATTAATAACGGTGTCAATCGATTTGTATGATTTTATTTGTCCAGGTACTTTCTGAATAATCAAATCGTTTATTTCATTCACTGTATCATTTTTAGGCGAAACTATTGCCCTAGAGCACAGCCAATGAAAGTCCTTTTCATGCAAATTAGCAATGTCAGGATATATTGCATCTATTAAAATTTCTGAATTATGGACTATTTGGCCTAGAGACTCATCCAGACGGATTTCACAATTCCTGCTTAAATTTGGAGTGGGAAAAGTTCCGTCTCCAAGTTTTAGCAGTTGCTGTGGGAAGTCACTATCTGTGATTCCACGAACATGAGCTCTCATATTCGTCCGTAATTTTAAATGTTCAATTGTTGTCCATAAGGGAGACGATTTCAAGCATGCTTTGATAATATCTGCCCGCGTACCTCTATTAATGACAGGAAAAGTCTGTCGGAAATCTCCAGCAAATACAAAAGTAATCCCATGGGAGCAGAAGAGTTTCTTAGATCTTGTAAGGTTCTGTCTACTGCCTCTATGTGTGCTCTATGGCTCATAGTACATTCACCCCACATAATCAATGAGGCGTCTTGTAGTAACTTACCAAGAGGCCCATTTTTGAGGATAGAACATGTAGATTGTTGCTCAAGGTTTACGGATAGGGGAATTTTAAAAGTGGAATGAGCAGTTTTTCCATCCTACGGCGGCGGCGGCGACCACGCGATTTTATATTTGTGATATCTTCCGAATGAAATGTCCGATTTTGATAAATCAAAAAGTAATATAAAGGTACTGAAGTGTTCGTGATCACAAAATCATTTATTTTGATAAGGATTAATAACAAAGTATAAATAAAGACATGTTTCTAATGGCGTCATTTTAATTATTATTTTTTAAACTAAAAACTCTTATTGTGTCTTAACTATAATAGTTAGGCATATGCTGTCGCAACATTTTTTGTAGATAATGATTTGTTCTACAAACACGTAGTACATCATTTTGATCTATCATTAATAGTTTTAGCAGCGCACGCGATGAAAGGAATTTTTAAAGTTATTTTTGCACAACTTGGGTTACATTATTAAAGTTTTAGTAAGGATCCCTAAATATTTTGGAAATAAAATATAGCCTATAACACTCAGGGATAGTGTAGCTACTAAACGGTGAAAGAATTTTAAAAATCGGTCCAGTAGTTTCGGAGCCTATTCGTTACAAACAAACAAACAAATAAACAAATAAACAAATCTTACCTCTTTATAATATTAGTGTGGATGTAAAATGTTTATGTTTTCATATTATCGGGTTTTACAAAATATTTACTTTGGGATTTAGCGCAACACTAATTATTGCACAAAATTACAGCAGAATTAAATTCAAAACCCATTATTCAAGTGATAGCGCAAAATTTATTCATGTTTGTTTTGATGGAAATGATAAATACAAACAAATAATTATGATGTTATAAATTTATTGGAATACATTAAATCAGAGATGTATGTACATAGGTAAGGTGAAAATTATATATACTTACAATTTATTTTTGATTCTAAAGATTATAATTAGCTACAATTATACTATTACTATTAGACTTATGCTACGATTAATTATACTATTCTAAATGACAAATTGTTAAAATATTTTATTGTTATAAAATTGTTAGAATATAATGAGTGCTGTTGACACTTACGTTTATACATTATAGTGAGTTCAACTACAATGCAGGATGGGTACGCTCGTTTTAAGCTGGTTATCCTCAGGGCGTGGTGCAAGGTCCAACAGTAATCCTATACTAATATTATAAATGCGAAAGTTTAGATGTGGTTTGTAAGTTTGTTACTCAATCACGCAAAATCTACTAGTCGGATTTTGATGAAATTCGGTACACGAGTAGAAAATTACCGGGAATATACTGTTTGTCCCGAAATTCCTATAGTAGCGAAGCCATGGGGCATGGCTAGTAAAAACCATATTTTGAAGTTACCTTGTAAACAAAGTTATATGAGATGATCTATACATGAAGTAATATTAGATAATCTACATATCGTTCGTGACCCGCCTGATCGTTTGCGGGCGGCAAACGATCAGGCGGGTCACCTGATGGTATGTTATAAAAAAAAAAGATTTGTAAGTAATTTATTTTAAACTTTTATATTCCATTCGAATCAACCTTTCAAGAGACACTGAAAAATTCTTCATTTGATTCTTCATTGAATTTTTCATTCTTTACAAGAACAAGTTTACTATATAAGCTACTAGCGCCCCGCCCCGGCTTCGGTACATACGTACAAAAATTGTAGCCTATGTCACTCAATTCAATTCAAGTAATTTATTTCTTTTCACATTGTACAGTTCATAAAGGTAACATGTCACTACAAACTTTAGGTACAATGTAAACCCTACAATTAAAATAGAGTGGAACTCAGGTATAATGTAGCTTACTACTGGTGAAAGAATTTTTGCAGTAGTTCCGAAGATCACCCCCTACAAAGTCAAAGTCAATTATTTTTATTTATATAGGCTTAAAAATAGCACTTATAAATCGTCAAATTCTTATTTTTTTAGTTAGTTGACGTCATAAAATTACTTAAAGCTAAGGTTACCACCGCCTCCAAAGCGCAAGTGGGGAAGAGGCGGCGCAACAAACTCCACTGTTGCATTTTCTCCAAAGACGTCACTTCAAACAAACACTTCTTCTTTATAATGTTAGTGTGATACTGTGTCTGATTTATATACATCTCTATCGCTATAACTATAACTCCATCGCCTGTAAATTAAGCCAGGCTTCAGCCCGCGATCCTCTTGGCAGGAGATTACGTGTCGTACACAAGCACGTGTGGGGGATTATGTTGTTGCGCATAACTACTTTATAATATAACAGCTATTTTGATTGCCTGACTTAGTTACCTACGTCATTTGACGGAGAGTAAATAGTAAGTAGCGGTTTAAGCGGTAGTGGCCGAGTAGTAGAGCGCCTGCCTGTGGCTGCAAAGGTCCCAGCTTCAAATCCTGCTCGTGCTATATGAGTTTGTATACCAATCTGACTCATGTACCTAAATTATTTTTAATTGACCACCACTGGAAGCAAGTGATGGTGGTGAAGGAAAACATCGTGAGGAAACCTGCACACTGGTTGATGATTATCCGATGAGGAAATACGACTCAAGAGAGAAATAGTGGGAGAAGGAAATGAGAGTTATCGTTCTTCCGCTCACTTATTGTCACTACTGCCGAGTTAAGTCTTTCACAATACTGTTATGTGAATTTGACAACTGATGACAGTATTGTGCTATCAGACCTTATCAGACATACCTTACATCGCGCTTTGAAATGAGAATTAAAATGTTGAAATAAACTTGTTACGTATTTGTAACCACTATCATAACCGCATTCGCACCTTTATAAAAACTACCTACTCTATTAAGTTCTCTCACCCACTCATTCACTCTCATACTCGTCACTCCACATACACACACACCTACACCACACTCAAGACACCAACCAAACAGCCAATAAGAATTTGTGTATCGTATTGTGTATTGTTAAATTGTATTTTCTTTCTTTTTCTTTTCTTTTACTTATAATACAAATGTATTTATTGATAGGTAAAACATCAATGGCCTGTGGTGTGGCCCTAGAATAGCACCAACCCATCTCTTCCCGTGGGTGTCGTAAGAGGCGAATAAGGGATTTAAAACACCGGAGGATGGGCAGCAGCATCTTTCCGCGTACTATGCCATCACACTGCGATCGCCAACCCGCCTGCCAAGCGTGGCGATTACGGCAAAACCCCCCATGGATAAAATCCTTGGGGGAGGCCTTTGTCCAGCAGTGGACGTCTTTGGGCTGAGAGAGAAAAATCATCAATAGTAATTGTCACTCATTGCCTGACAATAATAATTAAGTATTCCGAGGGAGGGCCTAGTTACCTGTAGCACAGGTCCCTCCGGGGACCTATTTCAGGGACTAGTCTCTTTACAAAGATTACAAATATACTACCTATGTAAAAAACATGTAAAAAGTAAATTGTTACTTAGTTAAGGAAGTATTGGAAAATGTAAAGAGAAAAATAAAGTCTTTATTATTTTATATCTAGTGTAACAAAGAGACTTTAGAGTAAGACCAGAAGAGAAGAGTATATATTCATTCGCGTACCTTCGTACGTTACATAAAGGCGCTCAACTTCAATATAGTTCGGATGTAGTTAGAACACTCAATTTACATATTCTGAATATTTCGTCATAATTATTAGAGAAGTGATGCTACAGTGACGGCTTCTACTGAAATGTGACTTAGAGATAATCTAATTATGTGAGTTTAGATAATTTACATCAGTGACCTTCTTAGGGTCATTGGTGTCTATGGACTGCGGTAATTGCTTACCATCAGGCAACCCGCATGCTCGTTTGCCTACTATTCTATAAAAAAAAAATAGTTATTATGAAGAGTGACAAAAATAATTTAGTAGTACAGTCAAAGGCATATAAACATGACCCTCCCTGAGATAGGATTCAGTGAGAAAGAAGGATCAGTTTAATCTGCCCCTGACCACAGTAAACTATACAGATCGAAAGCTTCCTAAGAGAGGGAAAAATTCATACCTATACTTATACCTTGGTTATTGAAAATAAAAAAAATCATATTTCATCATCTGATTTTCGGCACCAGCCGAGCCAGTATAAACCGGATTGGTGCCGTACGTAACAGCGCGTGTGTGCGTAAGCACCTGCGGCTCTTAAGCTAGTAGTAGTGTACTTATTTGAAGCACTTGTATGAAGTTTAGACTCTGCTATACCCTTTTAACTACTCATGTACCCCGAGTGTACTTACGTAATATGCTGACCCTAAGTAAAAGTGTGAAAAAGTCTACTCTCCAGCAGGACCGTGAAATATTTGGGATATAATATAACCTATGTGCTATTCGAGTTTCTACTCAACTGATTATATTCAATATTATTTCAATGATATTAAATATGTCTAGTGAATTTTGGGCAATGAAACATGCATACAACTTTTCTCATTTATAATTTTAGTAAGATATATCCAGATTATTTATTAATTTTGAATGAGGTTTGTTCTTGTATAATAATTAATGTAATGATCTCATAAGAAGTTACATTGAAAGAATTGTGCTCAAGGGAAACATTGACACTATTCGTATGTTTTACAGTTCAAAAGGTCATATCATATACATACAGAAATGTCCAATTGGTCCCCAGTCGATTATTTATCGATACAGTGGACAATCAAAACAATTTGCATGTAAACTGAACCGAATTCGGACAGTAACGATCACTGAGGCTTCTACAGTTTCGGTTTTGTGATGGCTGAGTCGGGTATGGACTAGATGAAGGACAGTCAGGTGAATAAAAAACTGATCCCCCTACCTCACTTAATCCTATCTCATAGGTTAGGTTTATCCGCTCCCGACTGTACATTAATTGAATGTAGAAAGGAAAAGTTTACGAAATTTTTTCTATTCTTAATGTTTTTCAAATATTATAATATTATAACTTCGTCTGCATAAAAATTGCTGTGATATACTTAGGATGAAATAATGATAATACATTTATTTTTTATAAAAAGAAATCGTTTTTGGCACAGCTTTCTGATGAGGAAATACTACTAAAGAGAGAAACAATAGCCATATGATACAAAATGCTGTTTTATGATCAGGGAATTCATTCGGAATACATACAATTTGTCTGCATAACAACAGTTTATCATACAAAAAGGCGCGTCGCAGGCGATCAAAATGTAAATTTTGCGCTCCCAGTCGCTAGGAGGTAAATTCTGCCGTGTGTTTGCAGCACAGATTAGAGATAAAAAGAGATTAGATTTTATTTTAGGATTGAGATAAGTTATCTCCTAACTATGGCAGGATAAAATAACGAATTTTGTCGAAATGTGCTCGGAATCAATGAATACTTAATACATCCAGCATTTGAACAAGTTTGAAATTAAATCAATTGTTTTCTTTTCTAAGAACGAATTTAGAAAAACGTTTTTGTATTTTTTTTACGAATGTAAGACAGTTTTTGACACAGAGCACATATGAAGAAGAGCTGTTCATAAGCTAGTAGACCTGTCCCCAGTCGACCAACTTGAGGCTTCTAACTATTTGCCACCAGACGTCACTATTGTCGCATTCGCGGAGTTCACTTCACAGTGTCAACACGTGCCGCAGATGTGTCGAAGTTACGCGAAATTGATTTTTGACATGATGGTTCTACAGAACTCTGAAAAATATCAAAGTCAAGCCAATGACGGGTGTATTCACACTATTTCCTTTAAAATGTTCTAGAGGTTCATGAATTCTAAAGTATTTTTATGGAAATATTGACAGTTCTGTTATGGATACATCTCCTTAGTTCTTTAATCAGTGTTCTAAAGTAAATTCTGCCGTGTATTTGTAGCAATTCCTATGCTTCAGAATGAGTGATGTATTGTGCAGACGTAATAAAATATTAGGTGTCTGAATTTGTCCTAGAAATGTGCCACATACACTTGTATGTTAAATTTGTCAACGTTGTATTTTCACTTTGGAAGTTTTTACAACTTGAAATTTATTCTTACCTTTTTCTTCGCTGATTTTCTTTTACATATTAGCTTTTTTATACAGCTACGAGCGATAACATACATACATTTTCACCTTCTCTTTCCATGTTATTTTGTTTATTGTTCGTGACTGTACCATGTATGTAATTACTAGCTTTTGCCCGCGGCTCCGCCCGCGTGAATTTCCCGCGGGATCAGTGCTTTTTCCCGGGATGAAAGGTACCCTATGCCCTTCTCCGTCCTTCTAACTATATGTAGGTATGCGTGAAGAGGTAACAAACAAATAAACAAACAAACAAACTCACTTTCGCATTTATAATTTAGTTAAGATTAGAATAGCTCTCACCATAGACACCAACGAATGTCTCTGAAACAAATTCTCTTCACTGCGTAATTTAAATTGTCAGTTTTTAGCTTCATAGTACTAGTATAAATAGATGATATAGCAAATACTATATAAACTCTAGCGAGTTGATACAGTAATAGGCAGGGAAAATACAGAGTATAAACCTATCATTCAATGCAGCTTGTTCAAAGGCCTTTATTTGAAACAATATAAAGGAATAAATAAAATGCACAATAGGAACGGTAGCATGCAAACGATAAATAAAGTGGAGGAAATAAAACTGCAATAAACAGTAATTTAAATATCGACGTGTGGGCGATTTAAATATAAAAATAGGAATAATGGAATAATATATACGTGTAATGGAATAGGACGTTTCAAATTGGTCGAGTAGAACTGACAGTTAGCTATCAGAAAGAATACAACTTAAAAAATGTTCAAGATTTAAAAAAGATGATACTACACCTAAACTTCCAACTTACAACACAACTTTTTTAAACATTAACGTGATAACATTTTGAATTGTTTAACAAAATGCCATTAATATTAATGACATCATTGGCAGATTTGAGGCAAAATCTAAAATTACATATTATGTTTACATTAACTTAACATTAATTCTTAAATGTAAAATTTTAAAATAAATTTGTCAAAAATAGAAGTTTTTAAAGAACGTAAATATTATTTTATTTTATTTATTAGGTTTGTCAACAGTTGTTACAATATACATTTCATTCACAATCTACACCATTCTTAAAGCTAATTGCACAACCTCTTACAGACAAACACCACATGCACATTAAAACGATGTTTATAAAATATATTGGTCGCCATAAATACTCCAGTGTTATAATATGTTGACTAGGCAAGGTAGTTTGACAGTATAAAAAAATCTATGGTTTAATATTGAATTCTAACAAAAATAGGATACCTAAGTTATTTCTTTGTTGTCGTTCCTGGAACACTTTACTAGTCTTGTATGAAATTGCAGTAACTTTTTACGAGAATTCAATAAGTTTGAATTATTCGTACATTACCACCGAAGGGTGTGTTTATTGAGTTATTCAATAAAAGTATATACTTTCAAAGAAAACCTTATGAACGTTGCGTTATAAATTTTTTATTATATTATACTTAATTTTTACTCATAATTCAGTTCATTTTTTTTAATTTGGTATGAAGTTCAATGAATGACGCCAAAGAAGAAAAAAGTCAAATTTTTAAACTAAGTATTCAGGTACCTAGATCCTGTTTTATATTATTTTCTATATCAATATTAAAAGCCATGAAATAGTCTGCGATAACTTATCATTGAGTAGATAGATATGCAGCTTAAAACTATTTATTTAGTGCTAAATATTTTTATCTTTTAACTTAAGTACAGAATAACGTAAATGCAGAAGAATAACTGTTTCAGTTTTTTGAAAAAAGAACTAGGTATCTATTATTTGAAAAAAAAAACTAGGTATCTATAAGGAGAAATCAATTTTTAATTTTTGGATGAAATTCTTGTGTAATTTATTCTCAATCATTGGCAACTTGTTTCTTTGTACTCTTATATACATTTATTTATAAAAATATAAAAAGAAAACTAAATTTTCAATGATATTTGCATATAGCATACTTAATTTCAATCAATCCAAATTATTCTACAAAAATATCTCTCACACATGTAAGAACCTTCGTACCTATACGTTGTTCGAATACACAAAGTATTATGTTAGACTTTTAATTCTGTACTCGTTTTATTGTGTACTCCAAGGCTATTTAAAACCTTCGCTTCATTATCTTAAAACTCCATTAGCGGTTATCTAAACAACATTCAAAGCTTTACTTCATAATTTTATCATTTAAAATTGAAAGTATTTGCTTGATTTACTTTGTAGTTATTGGAAACTGTACAATAGTCAAGTTCTTTGAACTTTGTATTTTATTACCAAATTAAGAGTGGCCAAATACTGGTAAATAAAAATCTATTTTTTTCCTATTTCGACTTGAGATGATGATGATTACAAATACATAAATTGATCTTACTACTACTACTACTACTGCGGCGCAGCGACCCGAAGTGGATCTTGGCCTCCGACACGAGATGACGGCATTTTTTGCGGTTTTGCACCAATTCTCGCCAGTTTTCCGCTCTGAGGCTCTGTAGGTCTTTTAGAACCTCATCGCTCCAGCGGTACCTAGGGCGCCCGACTGGTCGACGGCCCCGCGGTCGACCCTAGTATGCTCTTTTGACGGCACGATCCTCTTCCATTCTCTCCACATGTCCGAGCCAGCGAAGTCTGGCTGCTTTGACCTCTCCGACGATGTTTGGTTAGGACAATAGATCTTCAATTTCAAGGCTCTTTCTAACTCTCCACTTTCCATCCAGATCTTTTGTTGTTTTTGTTTTTGTATTTGTTGTAAAATTGATCTTAATCTATTTTTAATTAAAAAACAAACGGTCTAGCTAAAATTAAATTATATAGAATGTAAGTATAATCAGTGTGTATATTTTAAGCAATTAATAAAAAATAAATATACAGACAGAACTTGATACAGTTGAACAATTTGATGTTTAAATACCACGCACGTAAATGCAAAAAAAATATTGAAGTTCTCCATTTTACCAAGGTCATGGTCAGCTACGAGTGTTCACATGGTGAATGACTCATTATGTATGTCGCTATTTTTTTTCTGATTTCCTCTAGTATCGGGGACAAACATATAGTTAACCGTAACCTAGTATACGTATCGCAGTATACGTATCGTAGTATACGTTCGCCCAGGGGACGGATAGTACAGAAGATCCCAGGCTAGCACCATCTGCACAACCACGACCACTCTGACAAGAGTGTACGACTTAGAAGAAGAAGTATACGTATCCCGTAGTAAGAGACCTCTGGCCGATCAATTTGTGGTATCACTGCTATTTGTTCACAAAAACAAACACAGATAAGTAAGCAATAAAATGTAAAAAGCAAATAGTCAACTGCGAGTACAATTTTAACACGCAATTTACCTTTTTTCGCCGTCTCGTAATTTGATTGCCGGAGTCCCGCGCAGATAATCTGCATATATTAGCAATCGGGACACCGCTGAATTAAAATAAAAACGCTGTAAGCAGAGCAGTTTGTATGCGGGTTCATAAATTATTTATGTGGGTCTTTGAGACCCGATGGTCAGTTTTAGAGGGTTATTTTCGTGTCGCATCAAACTAACACTAAAATATACAGTTTGAGTTTACTACATTGCGATATTTATGTACAGTCGAAGGCCTGACCTCCTTATCTCATTGAATCATATCTCAGGGGGGTCAGGTTTATCTGCCTTCGACTGTACAACGTACTTTAAAGCTTTATATTTTTGCATTGTTCGGAAGTTATTTTATTTTTTCCTTGATCTAATGTTTGACCATACTTAGTTATCATTGAAGGCATCATTAATCATGCCTTCAAATAAACAAGGCATTATTTAATACGCATGGAAAGTAGTAATCATTGATTACTACTTTCTGCCAATAGAAATCTCGTGTACTTATATCTTAATAAAACCGAAGAAGCGTTGCGTGTGCTATCGCCATATCAGCAAATTTTCTTCCTAAAAAATGATACTTATAGAATGCTCGCAAAAACCATAAACGTTAACTTGATCGGATTATATTGAATCTATGCCTACGCTTAGTAAAAAATAACGGTGGAATCAAGCGGTCCGGCAAATCGGGATAAAACAAATCCCCCATAAAGTGGCCGTACACGGACCGTACGGACGTAATCTAGTTTGCTCCGATGGATCTTACGATAATCGCCAGCCAGCTTTTTTAATGTGCATTTTTTCTATAAAAGACTTTTTTGATTCGACTATAGCTGTATTTTCAAGTACGTACAAATTTAGGTACCTACGTACTTACTTCGATGGCTCGACGACCCAAAGATACTCTTTCCTGTTCTGCGCCACTTCTTGCCATTCGGCTCTTTGAAGGGTTTCCAGGTCTTTATCAGTGAAATGTTATATTATTAATATACAGGGTGTCTCTCGGGAAAAGAAGGATTATAAAATTGAATATTTTATAAACCCTTGGAAATGGACGCGGTGGGGTGTACGTAGCAGATTCATCGTTCGTGCGGATTGGTCAATTACTATGCCATAGTGGTCAGGCGCAGACTGTGTGTGTACTATCGAGGCGTTTTTCGAGGGCGGAAAATCGTATGTTACGGCTCGGCGCTATTTTTGTTTACATTAAACATAAGGCGTTTACAGGATGGACCGAGCGAAAACTTATTTGTAAACGGGTACAAAAGTTGAGTAGTACAGGATCAGCCATAAGCTGCGGCCGGGCCCGAGCAGGACTTTAAGATCTGAAGAAGCAATAAGCAAATTTGACGCTAGCGTTCGTCGCAATCCTCGTCTGTCTATACGCAAAAGAGCATCACCCTAAACCTTACTAAATCAACGTATCGACAAATGTTATCAAGTTATTTTATACTCCAGCTTGAAGGATACCTTGCCTACAGTTCACGGACGTAGTTTTAGCAGGAAGGAGCCACCACCCACACTCCAACAGCCATCATAGACTAGCTTCGACAGTTTTTTTCCTCGAAAATTGATATCCCGCTGTCAATCACCAGATTTTACCCCCATGGATTTTTTTCTGTGGAAGTAACCTTATGTGCAAAGTTTACATCAGTATTCCAATGAATATAGCTGAGCTCAAAGAAAATATCCACCACAAAATTATGAACGATTAATTATTCTGCCTTGCTGCGCGGCGTGTCACGCAAAATGCAATGACGAGATTCCACGAGTCCGTGCGACGTGATGGAGGTCATCTCGAAGACGTCATTTTTCTAAAATGATATCCAAACTTATGTTTTCAAATACATTTAAAATATTTTTGATAAACATTATAGTTTTTTTTTTATTTAATTTCAAAATCCTTCCTCTGCCGAGAGACACCCTGTATTAAAATCCTTGACAGAATCTTTCCCAATTAAAATTTAACCCAACCCTACGGGCCCATTGCTGAGAGTAAAAAAAAGCATTATTTTTAATAGATAGAGTGGTTAAAATATTTTTCCGTGGATAGAGTTATTTTAATGCGCTATCCATGGTATTCCGGTCGAGTCACAGAAAATATACACATTTACTGCAGTCAAATCTAGCAAAGACATCTCTTTAATTAACGCAAATAATCATATATCTTCTGTTCGCGAACTTCTAACAAAATCTAGATTTTTACGTCGCATAGTAACCAGGGGCTGAAGATTAATGGCAGCATTTGTCACAGCTCCGTTTGTTTTGAGTGCCGCCGGATCCGGAACCGGATCCGGTGCCGGATCGCCAACCGAAATAATCCGGATTAAATTATTACTTTGGAAACGCGGCAGCTTGTTAAAGTTTTACAAATTTGCCGTTGCGTAATCCGTCATACTTTTGTTAAAACATATTTTTGGAGTACCTAAATTACAGATTAATTTTAGGCATACGTACTTAGTCATTAGTTCTTTACTGTCGTACTAGCTTTTGCCCGCGGCTTCTCCCGCGTGAATTTCCTACGGGAACAGTACTTTTCCGGGTATGAAAGGTACCCTATGTCCTTCTTAGAACTTTTACCTATGTGTATGAAGATTGGTTCAGAAGATAAAGCGTGAAGAGTTAACAAACAAATAAACTAACAAACAAACTCACTTTCGCATTTATAATATTAGTTAGGATTTTGTTGTACAAAAAATATAAAGTTTCCATGATTGCCACATTTATAAATAAGCCAATAGACTATCAGGAATCTTGGAATTCCACGGGTGAGAAGCCGCGGGACACATCTTGTTACTTTGTGAAATTAATCTGTGAAAACGTTGCAAAATCAGCGACTGAAAACACCTTAACCTAAAAAAACACCTGACAAATTTATCCTTTCTGTCAACCGACACCCACCAATTAGCCCACACTCACCCCAAAATATGATTATCATCCTTCTCCCACAACGAACTTCCCCTTAGTTAATTTTCCACGTTTTGTCCAAAATTTGCGTCGGATTGCGACACTTTTTTCCTTTTTTTTCCCCTTTTTTTCTCATAATTTCGTGCACTGTGGCGTTGTTATTGCGGTTCCTTCCGCCCGAGTTATAGTATATGAATATTAAAATAACAAAGGTATATTTTTGGTTAATTTATTTAAGGCCACCTGGATATTATAATTTAATGTGAGGGAAACGTGGAGGTTTGTACGGCGGAAGCTAAATGTAAAAATAAAGTTGGGTTCTCTTGTTTATAATATGATGAAATTTGAAGCCTTATTTGATTTTTTTTGTATGAATAAAAAAAATTGTATGCTTACAAAAAATGCAAACAGAACACTTCAGCCCGTTTCGACAATATATTCCCTAAAAACGGGATTAAATATGTTACAAATAAAGAAATAACTTCTTAAAAGGACAAACAATGTGTGTTTTTTTAAAAACTTAATATTAGGACTGATGTTACATATGTACCTACGTATTATCACGCCTTTTTCCCATAGAAGTAGACTCATGTTTCTTCCACTAATCTAGCCAAAAGTCTAGCCAAACTATCATTTTTCTACTGGGCAAACTACTGGGCAAAGGCTTCTCCCTCAGTCTTCCAAGACTCTCTAGCTAGAGCTATATTGCGCCACCTTGTCTTTGTTTAATTTGTCTTACCAGCGCATCTGTGGTCGACTCGGCTGTCTTCTGTTCTGCCTATTCCTATATAGACGACGTCATACAAAAGACAAAGGTGCAGGGCGCTCCCGCGCTTTCAGGATAGTTGGCTTCCCACTCTTTTACTGCCGAACGTGTGCTTATATTAATTCAATATTTTCTATGAATTATTCTTATTATTGATTACACACGACGACGACCGGGTTGACCATGCCCGGAGGAATCCAAGATTTTTCTAAACATGTAACTAAATATTTCTCCACTAGCCAAGGTACAGACGCAGTTACATTTGTTATTTACTAGCTCAGGCCATTACAGGTAATGGGACCGCGCAATCCAGCGGGTCTGTACATTTCTCCAAATACGGGTAATGCTTCCAACCCTGACCTAGGTGTTAAATAAATTGGAGCGATGTACGCCGAAAGTAAAAGAAATGTAGCAAAGTAAAATAGTACAATAAACTTTGTTCGAATAGGACCGTGAAGTAACTTTCGTTTTTTTATATGCTTACTAGCTTTGCCCGCGGCTTCGCCCGCGTGAATTTCTCTCGGGAACACTGTTGTTTTTTTCCGGTGTGAAAAGTACTGTTTGTCTTTTACAGTACTTCTAACTATGTGTATGCAAAATTTCAAGAAAATTGGTTTAGGAGATAAAGCGTAAAGAGGTAACAAACAAATAAACAAACAAACTCACTTTCGCATTTATAATATTAGTTAAGATTAAAATTAAACTGAAGAGTTACTTGTCTTCTGTATAAAGGAGAAAATTCTGGAAATAAAAATTTTAAACAAAAATAAATACAATTGTTATCAGACGCAGTTGAAAATATTGATGACCATAGGAATTCTTCAATATCTACACAAAACCACCAAATTAAATGCAATATAATTTTGTTGAAAGAATTTCCAATACACTTCGTCACTAAAGTCATTCGGAAAGTATGAAAAGGCCGATTTAATTAAAACACTTGCAAACATTCTCTCGCTTTGTACAATTTCTACTTTCAAACCGCTTCCGGGAAATATAAATTAGAATTAAGAAAGACAAAGTTGTTTGCGATATAAGGCACTCCCTTTGAGGGATGAACATAGACCTTAATTTATTTAAGAAACTGGATTAATTGCATCAAAAGAAAATGATGAAAATCATTATTCATGTAATCTAGTGTACATAATACCTATATGCCTAAAATTAAGTAGTTACTTTTATAAAAATACCTAAGAACTAACAACAGAAGACAACAACAACATTAGTTCTACTAAGTACTTTTTATCGAGTGTGTTATTACTAACACTGGTGTCAGATTTTATTCAAGACAATTATTAGTTGAGTTAAAATTTTGTAGTGTTTTTCTACATGTGTCAACACTACAAAATTTTAACAAAGGCATACATTTTCAATAAGATCAATAAACACCCACATGAACTCTCTGCTCAACCCTATGGTTTGACTGTCAGACAATGCTTTTAGCATTAAGTCCACCTTTTGTACTGTACTTTTGTATGTGTGTACAATAAAATTTAAATAAATAAATAAAATAAACTGTCTTTGTTTAAGTTTTAACCTGTCTAGCATAATTCAGGTCATTGGTCTAAGCCATCGTTTCGACGAATAAATTAGATTCAACAAACGAGTTCACTAATTAATTTGGCGATAGGTGTTTAGATGTTTCTAATTCAGCAACAAATTGGTTTCTACTAATTTGACAATTTCAGTTCAAATGGTCAGACAGTTTGTTTATTCATGTTACTTTTCACATCTCATTCAACACTTGCTAATGCCGGCGACTCCGCCCGTCATAGACAAAAAATTCTTAAGTTACTATTTAGTCTAAACAAATATAATCACATCAACCTATTTTCATATTAATTTATTAGATTATACTATCAATTTACGTCCTCAACCTTCATTCTTTTGAGAATTTGTATTTTTAAGAAATCACTAAATAATTTCTTTCTACAGAAAATGAAGCCATATTATCATTAATAATTTCCTAACTAAGTAGGTACCAATATAAATATGATAAGTTATAATATTTCTTGATTCCCTTCAACCGGCAAAAATTTTACTGTCTCGATTTCAATAGGAATTGCCTATTGCGCCAATATATAGTCCCAAAAATATGCTGATAACTCAAACAAAAGGCCTCCATTTGGTTTGACGGCACGCTATAACCCGGTATGTACAAAAACCTTAGATCACAGAAAAAAGTAATGTTTTTTTTTTCCTGAGCTTGACGCTGATTTTGTAGGTATAATTCGCTACAATAGCACATTTGCTAGTAAAATAAATACTGATTAACATATAACTATGGAACAATAAAAAGGTACACATTAAGGTGTCCTAATGATTTACGTCCAGCAGTGGGCTAATTATAAGCTGAAAAAGAAGAATGTTTTTGTCCCAACATCCCATCAAAACAGAGGCAGAAAGGTCATTAAAAATATACGCAGTACGTCATTTTACGTAGGAAAGAAAACGAGACCAATGAAATCAATAGGCGAATAAGATTAGCTTGGGCAGCCTATTCCAGAATCGACTATGTATTCAAGATGAACTTGACACCCGAACAAAAAGCTCGCATACATGACCAATGCATTCTGCCAGTTCTCACTTATGGTGCCGAAACCTGGGTTTTTACGAAGGAGATTCTACACAAACTCAGAGTCGCTCAAAGGGCAATTGAGAGAAAACTGGTTGGTGTCACGCTTAAAGATCGCAAGACAAATGAGTGGCTCATAAGTCACAGTAAAGTCACGGATGTCATCAAACGTATTGCGAAGCTTAAGTGGCAATGGGCTGGCCATGTCGCCAGGAAAGAAGGTTCATGGTGCAAAGCTCTGGTGGAGTGGAGACCGTGGGGCGAAACACGCCCACAGGGAAGACCGCAAATGCGCTGGGCGGATGATGTTAAAGAACAGCAGGCGTGAAATGGATTGAGATTGCCCAAGACCGAGAGAAGTGGCATACGATGAAGGAGGCCTACAACCATAGGGTTGAAAATGGCTGATGAGAGAGAGAGAGATACTCCAAATGGTGTCAATCCATTCTACAACCTCATGGTCGGCTTCATGCATCTTTAGAATGCCGCCAACTGTACTCTTTGATCAAAGGGTACTCCCATCCTTTATCTCCCGCGCGATTCAGCAAGAATTTCTTGGCATTTAGCGATGTTTTCGTCCTTTTTACCTCAAGTCGGCAACACCTCTCCCGGGTGCGGTTATATTTGCATTTAGAGCGAACGACTGATATCCTGACCTTATCAGGCAGATTGTGTTTGGGTCGGAGTTAGGTGATCATGACGCGAGCGGAATCACTTACACGTTTTGTACTGTGATACCCTGAAATTTAGTTCGGATGAGTGCTAAATTAACTTGAGTTTTTTCTGTTGGTAGTGTCAAAATAAGTAGGTAATTAAATGTTAAATATCTTTATTTCTGTTTAATTTCGTGTTTCGTGATTTTGCTTCTCTAAAGTGCTTGACGTCATCCGATCATCTTTACTCAAGCCTAGTCATTACTTCTTCTATTTGAGCGTGTTGTATGTATAACACTGATGTCGGATGACTTTTGCACACTTTTGCAATTTTATAATTATTTAAATATATATTTTTTCAAGTTGTCCTGACGCACAGTAACCTGTTTAGCACAGGTTACTGTGCATTACTAACTTTGTTCTGAGGCCTTTATACAGATACACTAAAAATAGTAGGCCGACATGAAAAGTACCTACTTAGAGAAAGAATGGTAAAGTAAAACCAAATCCATATTGCAAGATGAATCCCCATTTCGAAAGTACTCACGCAGAATCCAATTCATTCGTGATTAAAAACTCAATGGGAAATCAAGGAAGCAGGAAGCGGGTTCCCTCAGGAGTGATAGAGGTCAGCCATTCCTGTCTTGATTGCCTGTTTAACTGGCTATTGGACCATTGACGATTTGAGATTTGTTCGCCGATGTCCCAAGACTTATTTTAGGAAACGGTGTTTCGGTTTGCGTAATTAACGAGATGGTTGTCAAGGGATTTTTTCCAAAGCATACAAATTACAACATCTAGGCTGCCATTATTATTTACTCTAAAAAAAAAACCAGTATGAGGTATATAACACTACAACAAAAGAGAGACTTGAAATTTGATTTTCTAAAAATAAAACAGAAGTCAAACTTACGCAAAATACGAGTATCAAAGGTTACAAAATATAGCAAGTAGGTACGTTAACCTTTGGAAACTGACAGCACGTTATTTGTTAGTGAAAGAATTTGTTCAAATATAACAAGGTGATTCCGTCAATATAGACAGTGTCAAGAGTTTCCTCCATGTCTTGTGTTGCAAACTAAACCGGTGCCACAGTAAAATATGATCAGTACTATGAATGCTATCTAAATTATTTTGAAAGATAAAGGTGGTAGTAGAAAGTTACTAGTAAAATAAAAATTGCAAATAAGTTATAATACAAAAATCTTAAACTTGCAAGATAACGCCCGGTTTCCGAAAAGCATGTCAAGTATTGAATTTTGTAACAGAGTGTCATAATTAACAATCTGCCAAACAACTTTGGGTTTCTGAAAAGCTATTCACCATAAAATTATCTAAAAGTTTTCATTCGCTCATTCATGTTTTGTTTCTGTCCAACGCATAGTTTTGTCTCTTCCGTTGACAACAAATGTCAAATTCTACGCTACTCTAATCCTAGCTCTATGGATCTGATATTTAGAACAAAAAATCCGACAAACTGTCACTAGGCTTATTCAGAAACCCAAACTGCTTATAAATATAGATTATCAACTTGCTACGTAATTTTTTCAGAAACCGGGTGTAATTGAAACAAACCAGATTTAAATCAAGCAATAAAAAGCTATTTATTTTCCGACAAAAAATAAATCAAATTGACCACCAAAATAACGACGACTTGTTAATAAACTTATAGGTTCATCATCAAAATATGTTATTTTTAAACGATATAATGATGTCATTTTTATTACAAGAATGAACAAAGTAAAAACAAAAAAATATTTAACAAAAGTTGTTCTTCTGTTCTTGTTCTGTAGCTCCCCACGAAGCCAAGTGTTCGGACTTGGTAGAGTTAGCAAACTCCCGTGTTTAACTTGCTCCTGTATACTGCGACAATGGTTGGAGGGTACATGCCAATATACATATATGGTTATATATTCATTCTGGTAGGAAGATATATTATAGGATTTATTTGTACGAACAAGAAACTAATTAATAACATTTTTTTTTATGAAAAGAAGAAATTGAAGCATCATTTTACATACTATCTGCATTGGTATATCATATTGAATGTGGTGGAAAAAAGCTCCTCTGGTATGTTAGGCGAATAAAACTGTTTCATGAGTTTCTTTCTTCTCAGCAGTCCCGAAATGCTAGTAGGTTTTGAGACTTAAAATACACTATGATTCGATAATACATATAATTAGTTATCGACAATAATTGATTTTGATTTGATTTTGATCAAAGGGTGCCAACACAGCTAACGTAACGTTGAATCATATTAGTTTAATGGTTTTTCAATTATATTGTATTTGTCCAACAGTTTTTGTGTGAGTTAGTATGACATAGCATTTTCCCCCAAATTCGAAGAGCAAGAGGAGTCTTAGAACTAAAACTCATAGCTTAAAGACTATGTAATTACCTACATAAATACTGTGGTATAAACTAGTGATAAGCACGCAGTCAACGCATCGTCGTCAAAGTTTTGATATATCGTCTGCGCAGCCTTCCTAGCGGTTTGCAGTTCAAATATGATGCATAGTTTTAATAAGGCTGGTAATATACTATGTGAAATAAATAATTTAAGAATTAATTAATTCACGTAAACGCTTATCATAGGGATGATTAGATGACAAATATAACAATAAGCTTATTCTGAAATAATAATTTTAAATTCTCAATAAATTATGAATAGACAAAATCAGAGACCAGAAAATATACGAAAATATGCTATGGAAATGATAACTATTCCTAAAGAATACCAGGAAACTGGGTTGCAAAGCAATTTTGCAACAAATATTGATTAAAATAGTTCACGGAAAAATTTGCATACCTAGCTACCTACTTACTACTTTGGAGGTAGTTGTATGTAAATAACCATACTTATATATATGATATCAATCTATTTAAACAGTTTCTTGAATAATATAATTAATATTGACGATTCAGTACTAATTATGCAGCGTATTCAATAAGATGGTAAAAGCATCGTCAGCTAAAGTTGTGATATATTGCGGCGTGGTTTCAAACAATGATATACGGGGTAAAGGCCGTGTCACACTAGTGATGTATCATCATTCAACCACTATTAGACCAGTTTTGGACTAAGGCCTCACGTATTTCTCTAAATCTTCATTTGAAACATCAGTTACTGTCACTTAGTGTACTTACTGTATGTAACTTAGTTTACTTTAGATACAAAATAATACATAAATACAGAATAAAATTTATCTATTTTAAAATATATTTCTTAAAAGACATATTTATTCATTTTTAAGAAGAAATTAATCAATTGGCTCTGTCATAGAGTAATATAAAAAAAAGAAAGGAAGTAGAATATTGCCATTTTTCTGATCTTGACAAATCTAAAAGTGACAAATCTTACATTTCACAATAATCCCGCATGCTAAATCACAATCTGTGACCAGGCGGGAACAGAAATGACAGATTTATACCCCGTACTCGCGTCCTCCTATGTGTCACACCGCATAAATATGTCGCCACCTTTACTGTGCTCTCTTTGAATTAATTTCTAATAACCTCGTCTACACAATAAATATATTACGGTACCTATTATGGATATTTTTGCATGTGCATATGTTGCAATTCTAAGTAATATTTATTCTAAGACTCACTAGACTTTGCTTGCAACTTTGTACGTTCAAATTTATATTATATGTACTCGTACATCTAATTTCTCTGTGTATATGACTCATATTTGAGTTTATTGCGTGCGGCTGGGTGTGCCGTAGAGTTTTGATATTTATTTAAGAAGATCAACAAAAAATTGCTTGACTCAATAATTTCTACTCCTTTGGTATTCAAATATCTCATAAGAATATAGTTACGGTATATGTAATACGATATGCAATAATAACATGATACACATTTATCGCGTTCCAAACCAAAGTGCGTCATCCGCATCACGTAACTCTAAGTAAACTCCATTTATTCTTACCAGGCCTATCATGTAAACGATCTCCACAGTACTTTTTATTGAATTTTGTTGAAAATAAATCAAAATTAGTTCAAACCTAAACATTCTAAAGTAAAACATTTATTAACCACGAAAGTAATTTCCTAAAAAGTCTATTTTAATTTATATTGCTGTAAAATCAAAAAAAGACATGGTAAGATTGTTTACATGATAGGACTGGTAAGAATAAATGGAATTTACTTAGGTATTCCTGTTCTGAGGATCATAGTCATAACGTGGAATGGTACACCACGATGACTTTTTTTGCTAATGTGTAAATAAGTAATTTGCAATTACTTTTCATCTCTTTCACACACTAGCTAATAAACCATCAACTAGAGCGCATAGAGCGCGATTTTCTCAAGTTGTTTTCTTCATTACAAGCAAGTCAAATAAAGTTTTTTATTTATCTATCAAGTTTAGTTTTTCATTTCAAGTGAAGTGGTGGTCTATGAAATCTACTATGCATGAGTCAGATTAATATACTAACGCATCATGATTCGAATATGAGACCTTTTGACCACACGCGCTCGTGTATTGACTGATTTTGCTACACAATGGGAGACTATATTGTCTTTATAACGTTTTGTTACATACTTATCATTAGCACAAGTACTCATGTACGTTGGTTCTTCATTTATATGCTAAGTGCTTGCGGTTGCCTAGGTTAAACCCTAATGACCGCTGGTGACCTCTGCTGACCCTTGCAAATTAGCTAAATTTGCATGTGTAAGACACCGAAACAGCAGTGAAATGAGCATTTTATACTGGGACTGAAGGTACGCAAATGTTTCTAACCAAAAACAACACTAAATATATTCTGGAACAGTTAAGTTTAGAAATTATTCGGCTTCAGTTGTAGCAAATCTCATAATTTTTAAACTGTTTAGTACATTTTCTAAGATAGTAGATTAAATAATAATAACCTCTTAAAACGCAACCGAGTGAAATATGTAATACCTATCGGTTAAAGATAAAGTAATGAATATAATGTTATTGAGAAATGTACAAATACTAATGCAATGCTATTTCGACTTCGACATTAAACGATGTATAAATAACAAATTGCATTCATATGAAATCTCAAAAAAGCGCAAGAAGTTAGAAGATGTTTTTAAATAAAAAAATACAATTACCTATACTTTTAAAACTGAAAGAAGTGCTAATAAAACATGATCTAGGAAGCAATTACTACGGACCAGAGAACGTTTCTCCCGAATCTCAGGTTCCATTGTCTGAGCAAAGAGCGATCTTTCCCGGTCAACTTTTCCACTTCATTTAAGTTCTATACTTAAATTGTACTTAATGGCAAAAAGTTGGGGACTTCAAAAAGATTTAACAATGCTTATTTTGAAGGGTCTCCCTTCCCTTATTTATCTCGAAAGCCTTTCGCCCTGAAACGCTTTAGATGTCAAACGACTTGATTCTTGCCTACAGTTAATATTTTAATGACTGGATTTTTGATGGCGATTGAGCATCATTATTCTCGTTTCAATGTAAGGAACTTTTTGATTCTCATAACAACGAGTAGGTATTTTATAATCCAAAATTTTAGTGCTCTTATTTTGGTATCTAATCAGAAGATCGAAAAGGGAAATTATCTTAATAGTCAAATTGAATTTTGTGCAATAAAACTGAAAAAGAAGATTAAATAAAATGCAAGTCATTATCAAGTATTTGCACACGTATTGTTGTAAAATTGTCCGAAAGTAAATAATCGATTTATTGCAGGTAAAGTTAAACTAAAATAACCGTATTGAAATCTAAATTAAACAAATGAAACACGAGTTCACCGCCAGAAAATTAAATATCACATGGAATGAAATTGCACAAAGTAGTAAATGGATTTAATCAGCGCGGGAAATCTCCATAGATAGATGGATCTCCAGGGTTGCCAAGTTTAATTATAAAGTTAATTAGAGGTTTGATGAAAAATTTAAATCTTCAAGTAATTTCCGAGATCTCAGACGTTTTCTAATTCACATTGCTCAAGACAAATTTAA
>CM031581.1:5781414-5821256 GCA_018467065.1 Ephestia elutella | reverse complement strand
TCCAGATGAAGGAAGCGCCTTAGAAATCATTATTAAAGAACTAAGAATTTTTTTCCTCATGACGAAAACTTAATTGCTTTTTTCTCGGAAAATTCTGATGAAACGTGCTCGGAATACCTCGTAAATTATGAACTTGATGTAATGTTTTTATTAGATTTGGGAACATTGTGTTACGTAAACGTTATAATATTTTTTTTTAAAATATATTTTGTTTTATATTCAGCGAGAACTTATTTTGTGATTGATAATACATTAGTATCTTACGGAAAAAAGTGACAGTCAGTGACTATTTACTATCCACATGCTTTTGATTCAGTAGCTACAAGAGATATCAAGTTTATTAATTTAATTTTAATGAAATGAGCCACTTTCTATTAAATCAACATTATTCAAACCATAATTATGCCATCAAAGTAGGTCACACAGAGTCGGGAGTTAACAATAGTTGCTTATTTTGCCCAACTTCTTGACGAGGGTTGAGGCTAAAAACCACCAGATTAGGTGCCAAGTTTCCTCGTACGGAACTTTGTGTTGCGCTGTAAAACCATCGTGTTTTTGCTAATCTCGAGTGATTTCTGATTTAAATACCATATCACATTCAGACAAAGGTTTAGATTTTAAGAAGGTATAGCGCGACGATTCAAATTTGTAATCATTCGACTCATTGATTTAAAGGATATTTGTGAGTTACCTAATCCTTATTAAAATTTTATTTGATAAGCTTATTATAATACTGCCAGCGCTTGCTTCATGTAATTTTTAACAAGAAACCGTTCTCTAGAATATTAGGCAACAGTTTCTTGTTTAAAATTATTTATTTCATAAGCATTTTATGAAAATTTTATGCTTTCACCAAACTTTTGATGATACACTATAAAAAGTATGCAATGTCAGTAAGTTATATCTAATTAAAAAGATACTCGTATAATAAACGAACACAATATCACCAAAACAGGCACCGATTCATTATAGAGAAATAACTTTCATTTAATTCTCGATTTTTGAATAAGTTGCTTCCAAAATTTCTCTTTATTTTGTGCTTTTACCTGCGAGGTGGGTGTGTGCTGTCACCATAAATTGTCCCGGGTTCGATTCCAATTTGTTCGGATGCATTTGGTTTCGGTTACAGAATAAAAGCGGAAAAATAGAGGCAATAATTTATTAATGCAAGCGAATGTGCTAATATAAATTGTATCGGCTAGTGATACTCCAGAGGCAGTAAAAAGTAAATAGCTAAACCAGTACAAAGAGAATTTACCGATTTTCCAACGTGGCAGCAAAATAAATGACGGTACAATCACAAAAACAGCACAGAATTCTATTTTAGATCTTGAGTTCAGAATAATATTTTAGTCAGTATTGAAACCCGTATACACGTAGATTAATAAATTTTATTAGCAATGGTATTTTTTCTAGAATAAACAAAAATATTAAAATTACTGTTTTGTTGCTTACAATAAAAACACAAACGTGTGAGTGGAAGTTAATAACCGAATAATGTCTCAACCTTCTTCTTCGTCAACCATTAAATGAAAATTTAATACATCATGAAATGCCACTAGATTTATCCCAAAATTCCCAGGAAGCGGCGTCACAGGACCGGACTAGTTTGTATTTTGTACAGGAAAATTATTTTATTACATGATGTATGACGTTTCACAACATCATTAATTACATTCGCTGCTCGCTAACTGATTCATGACGTTAATTAGAAAGGTTCAGAGTTCGAACACATCTGCTTGTTAACTCGGAGCCAAATTACGCAACTTCGCTTTTCATGGTTATGTTACTTTTTCTTAAAAATCCTTTTTGTTTTGTTACGCTTACCTCGCTCACATAAATGAGTTGATCTTTTGTTATGATACTTTTTAGAAATAATATTCTGCCTTTAAAGGTCCAGTCCCTTTTTTTAAAATTAAAGATGGGTTTGCTCTTGACCATAATCTTGCCCGAGGACAGAGATGAAGTCTACGATGAAGCGAGCTTACCCAGAAGCAGCCTATTAACTCTGGTTTTGAAGAGAGTCAGGTTGTATGTGCTCGGGAACACAGAGATTACACACACGCTTAGGTTTATTATGTACCTTTTTCTATGGCATGGGTTATTATTTAGTTATTATATTACAGGCAAATATATTGAAACAGGCTAGAGTCGTTATATTATGAGTATAGTAAATTTTGACACCAAAGTGACTCGATTGACCGTGAATACACAAGACAACTCCAACTTATTAACTTATCAATGACCATAGACTTTATAGATTAAAGAGAAGATTAAAATGAACAAATGAATCCTACAATTACAACAAATACTAGTATTGTAAACGAAACCTCTAATTTAAATCGTTGGCATGGGCTTCGAATTTACAAAGTGTTGGCTTTTAGCGCTCCGCTCTGAAATATTGGGGCCTTAGTTTCATTATGTGTTTGTGTTTTGTAAAGCTCCCTGGAATATAGATTATTCTGTAGGAGAACTAGTGTTTTGTTATTCCCTTTAAATTTTGGATACAAAAATAACTTATATAATGTATTTTTGAGTTTTTATATTTTTTAAAACATCATAGAGCAATAAAATATTTATTACCGGAATCGTTTAAGTAAGTATAATAATCATCATCGTATCAACAAGAAGTTCACTCTTAAACACAGGTTTTACCTCGACCAATTCAGCCTGCATGAAACGTCTCTTCTCTTAATTTTATAAACTAGCATTTCACGTATGGCTCCTAAAAATTCTCATCCAATTTAAAGTTCTGTGAAGCCAATGCGACTTACGTCCTAAATCGTGCGAAGGATACTCCAATTTTGTGAGCGGTCCAAGTTTGCAGCCCTGAGGCACGCCCTCTAGTTTCATACAAATTGATATTTACGATAATAGCTGGAGTTTTTCTGCCAGAAGGGAAAGTTAGAGGATAACAGGCTTTTAGATTCGCAACCCGAGGAAGCTGAGACGTTGCTAAGGAAGTAAAAAATGGATCTGCTACTTTGTAGAATACTTAACCTCAATTTAGTCTCATGGTCATGAGAGTTATAAATTTTGTGCGTATTAAAGCAATAGATTAGGCGAAGTAAAGATTTAGACGTTTCAGAATACGTTCAGGTAAGTTTACCATTTTCAGGATAGTTCACAATAAGCTAACTATATACAATAAGTACAACGTAAATCTCCTTATTAGGTAAAATTACATTGAATTACGATTGATATTACATACCTACAATTTAATGTTATTTTTATTCACTTCAACCTTTATCAGCTGCAATTACCACAGACATCTAATTAAAGATCAAAATAATTACACTACTTAAACTTATCAAGGTGATTCAGAGCCATCCATAAGCGTCCATACAAAATCAATCAGCATCGAACACCGATAGGTACTGGGTACAGTCAGTCCAATAAATTATGTGGTTACGGCATTCCGGGCCGGGACTGTCCGACCCACCGCCTCCAATTAGTCGCTTCCAGAATATTTATTTGCGGTTCTCAGACGAGTGAGCACCCGGCACTATGCCACAGAGTAACTAACAGTAGAAAGATAATCCTAACTAATAATATAAATGCGAAAGTGAGTTTGTTTGTTCGTTACCTATTCACGCTTTATCTACTGAACCAATCTTCCTGAAATTTCGCATACACATAGTTAGGAGTACTGAGCTGTAAAAAGCACTGTTCCCAGGGGAAATTCACGCGGGCGAAGCTGCTGGCAAAAGCTAGTAATTTATAGAACAGATAACTTTTCTTTAAAAAAAATACTTCACGATATACAGCTGTATTTGTACGTAAGTGTGTGTTCTGAACTAACGAATAGAAGTATGGGGGGCTTGACGCAGAAAGACACTTTTTAGACACTTTCACATAATGTCATTTGCGCAAAAGGTCATAGAAGGCTCTTAACGGGCAAGAGTTAAATGTTGAAACTTATCGCGTAGCACGAGCGTTCTTTATCAAATTGGCGTTCATATTCCATGGTGTAGCAAATAAATCGATTTGGCTCCCAGATAACATTTTTGGTCAAAATTATCATAATATTACCTATTCGTGGTATAAATAGGTAATTTTATGGTAATTTCGACAAAAAATGTTTGCTTTCATCACCTAGTGGAAATAAAAAAGACCCCTCGTGTGGTCCGCAGGACTGTACCTAAATATCGGAGTGAGAAGGCACTATGCTCGTGACTCGCCTTCTTTATGGATAGTGGTTGGCTAAATGATTGCGCGTGATAATGTTACTGAGGGTTTTAAAGCCGCGTTTTCATTAGGATTTCATGTAAAGTGTTGATAATAAACGGCAAATTATCCATTCCATTGGTATTCTTTTAGTTTATCTGAAATTCTAGTATGTAATGAAGTCAAAAGTAGGTTATAAATAAGGATAGCTTGGTTGTTCATTGGTAGCGTTTGGTAAACTTTAGATGGAGTTTGTTACTAGCACGATTTAGAACAAAATTTTGTAATTTCAAGTTATAGAAATTCGTAGTCCACGATCAACTACGAAGTTAGGTTAACTACGAATTTACATACCCGGCACACAGTATTATAAGCTAATTTTATACAATGTTAATTACGAATTTTCCGTGTTTCCTGTTATCTTGTATCTAAACAAAAATAATGAAACATTCCCTCCAAAAATTCACTTGTAAATATTTATAACACGAAGTAAAACAATGTTTCATTTAAATCATTTTTCAGTGTGATTCATTGCTGGTAATGGACGTCTAAAAATTTGTCGTTTAAAGCGATATTGTACTCTATGACAGGTTGGAATAGAGGTTATAAATTTTTGCAAGTTTGTCTGTGACCTTACATTAGATATTTATAAAATGTTTGTTCGTTTGTTACGTGTCGGGAACTCGGAAACGTCAAGAGTAATCTGGTGGCGTGTGGCGCAACCTGACATCTAATTACGTGTTCCCAAAGTAGCGACATTTTCATTGTTTTCACGAGAAAGTTTGTTTTGTTCTTTTTACAAAGCTGTAAATTAAATTGGACCTAAATAGAAAGAGCTTTCACGCAAGCTAAGACCATCTTGGGGTTCCGTACCACAAACGTTAAAAATATATAATGGTTACCATTATTATATTTTATATCTATAGTTGTCCATCTGCCTGAAGCGTAAGTGTCTCAAATTTGCGTATATTTTTCAATTTCAGAAGGGAATCAAAACCTAATACATCCCGTTGACCTAGAATCATGCAATTGGGCAATAATGCTTACAGTACTTATACTTATACAGAAATAATAAAAAAAAAATATATATATAAAATACACGATTCCACCTTGGCCAATTTCGTACTGGTCAAAATCCAACTGTCTCAGCTCTTAAGAGAAAATTGGACATTATTAAGACCTAATTGGTATATTTACCACGTTGCCCCACAATATTAGTAGCTTATTGCTTGTTTAGTTCGGACGTGACTTAATTTATCCCGAATAATCCTACGATACAGATTACGTCTTTATTCCTTACGAGGTAGACCGAGCCAAGGCTCGGTCTACCTCGTAAGGAATAAAGACTCTTGACTCTTGACGAATAAAGACTAAAACAAACGACTAAAAGGCTACATTTAGCTGGATAGGCTCATTGGTGGAATGGAGATTCAGATATAGTAAACAGGTTTCTTCCCGGTATTTCGTTTTAAACTAATTTAACTTCAGCTATTGAGCCCTCATTCTGCGCTAACTAACTTACATCGGAACAGCGGCGCTATGAAAAACAGCACATCTCTGGAGTTTCGGCTGGGACTAGGTACAGACTATTTTCAAACTGTTTTCCGCCGGATTTTACTCTTTTGTACATTTTATACCGTAGGAAGGACGGAAGATGGGGCCGAAAGTTACTGAACTGGAGACTGTGGATGGGACGCAGAAAACAAGGCAATCCAGCTGCCCGTTGGAGTGACGACATCGCCAATGTTGGAGGCCCATTATGGAAAAGGATTGCATAAGACCGAGAAACTTGGCGCGCATTAGAGGAGGCTTATGTCCTGCAGTGGATTAATTAAGCTGCAAAAAAAGAAGTACATTAAATGCAAAATAAAAATTATTTTAAACTTTATGATAAAAAGTGCAAATAAGTAAGGCTACCAACGAGGCTGTCGTCTTGGCACAACATTGATTAGAAAAAAGTAAATTCGTTGGAAAAGACTATGGACACGAAAATGTACAACTCCCGTGGTCCCACCAGTATGACTATCATAAAATAATCACGATTGATAAACATACCCAATATAAATTCTCATCTAGAAAAGAAATAAAATTCTCTTACCACAACACCACGTCATACTAATCTTGTACACCCAAACCCTCCCTTAACCATCATTTACGGGATAAATTGATATTTACAACTTTTTCGGGTGCAATGGTGTTCCGTACTTATCAGCTTAAAGCTCAGAAGTTGCGCTTTTCGTGCAATATATCCCCACCACAGGGGAGGCCGGGGCTAAATCGCTATGGAAGTTATTAGCGCTGCATCCGCTTCCCCATTCTACTCCGGATGAATTTTGAAAATTTCATTAAGGAAATCGCTATAGATTGGGAAATTAACCTTGCTTTATTTCGTACTGAGGTTTTCTTTTTTAAGGGTTCCGTACCTCAAAAGGTAAAAACGGAACCCTTATAAGATCACTTTGTTGTCCGTCTGTCCGTTAAACTGTTTTTTCTCAGGAACGCTTAAAGGTATCTTATCAAGTTGAAATTAATACTGAATAATCAGATTTAAAGTCTCTTTCAGCAAAAAAATAATCAAAATTATACGTCAACGCGATCAGGAGATATTACCGTAAATGTTGCCATTTTTGCATATTTTGCGATTTCCGACAGCAATCAAAACCAATGGAGTACTTCCCGTTGAACTAAAATTATGAAATTTGGCAAAAAGCAAGGTTTAACAGTACTTATACAGGAATAAACCTGAAAGTTGTAAATATGTAGCGTAAAAATAAGTTTGTTTGTAATACTTTTATTTTAACATAAAAGTATTACAAACAAACTTATTTTTACGCTCGATGCAGTATGAATCCTAAGGATCGAACTGCAAAGTTAAGTTTGTTTTTAAAACTAGTTGGTCTTTTAGTTAGAGCTATAATATGAGATGCTTTGTGTATACGGAACCCTCGATGCGCGAGCTTGACTCGCACTTGGCCGCTTTTTTTTACTTCGTGTTTTGAAATGCTTGCATTAAAATGTCAAATAGAACAAGCTTACATATTTCTTTATATTTACTTTCTCATTTGTAGCTAAATAGTGTTACCAAATGATTATAAATATCAAAATCAACATCCCAGCCAGGAAAAGGCCACTGCCGGACATTAAACGTAAACTATTTAATCAATAATTTTTGACTGGAAATTTGACTATTATAGGTAATGTTGTGACTACTCAGGCCACTACTAAATAAATAATTTTATAGAATTTAAAATTATAATTTATTTAATAGAAAAATATTTAGCTAATCTAATTAGATCCCTGAAAACTACCAAAGCTGAACATATTAATCGGCCAAAGTAAAGTGGTTACATGTCCAATAAGTTCGGCCTGTCAACCGCGACAACGCTGAAATATGGCCAACGTATTTCAGCCGGGTTGTTAATTAAAGCCAATATATACAGGTGAATTAGCCACTTTTTGAAGAAAAAGCTACATTTTCATTTGTTTTTTTTTTTATTCGAAAAATTGTACGAAGTGTTTGAAGGTAACTAAACTTGTATATAATGTTTTGGAAATAATTTTCGATCGATTTCATAAAAAGCGTTATTTCTTGAAATCTAATAAGTATCTATAAATAAAAAAAAATATTCCTTATTTTTCTCTCCTTACCTAACTTAGGTATAAACGATTTTATCGGAGTTTTTCATCTTTTATATAAGTACCTACTTAGTTTTCTATTTCTTTGTAAATCTTACAAAACAGATTAATTTCAGTAAATTTAACGATTATTTTGTCTTTTATATTGGGTCAGTTAATATTATATAGTTTAGATAATCGTCTGTTTAAACTATATTTATCGGATTATATTTTTTTATGTCGAAGAAACAATAAAAAAATAATCCAATGTATTGTTAGTACCTATATCACTTTTACAAGACCTTAATAATAAAATACAAACTACGTAATCATAAAAAATAACGTCGCCATTCCCAAGTGTAGTAGATATTAATTGTAATTTTACGAGCTCAAACTCTGGGGCTGTTTCAGGCTGTTTCGTGTAAAATGAAGAACAAACTTCGTAGCGTTATCTGTGGGTAATAGCCGGCTATTGATTGAACCTGGTCTTCCATTATCTGAAGATAATATTGCGATAATATCTCGCTATTTTTTTGATGGTTGATCCAGAATTTTTAGTCAACTGGGCAGTCGATTTGGATTCGAAAGGCGCAGATTCAAATCTCAGACTACGAGTATTATAGATCTATCTTTGAGTCTGTTGGTAACTTTCAAAGACCTTAATATAGCAATCGGTAAACAAAAACATCGGCATCGTTTAGGAAGCCGACATTCTGGATGTTTGTTCCATAGAGCTAGATTTTTTTTTTTTAATATATATTTTTTTCTATTTCTATGTGTTTGTTCAGGGCCAGGTTCGATGTTCTAGAAGTAACACTTTCCCAAGAGGGTTTCTAGTATATGGAATCTCATTCCGTGCACCTGTCCGGTGTTCGGTTTGGCCAATGGCCAGGATACGAGCGCAGGTCGCCTAGACTATCATGGCAAGTCTTTCGGATTTTCCTTCCCGTGGTTGCTGCCTGTTATTGGTCTGATTCCCTCAGAAACAGACGTAACGGAAACCGTCAGATGAACCCCCCCTCTCCTCTGTCGATAACCTCTTCCCTGATCCCGTCTAAACCTCCCATCCTAACTCCCGCTTCCTTGATCCTATACCCAATAGTATCTATCCCAACATCAGCGACGGGTTCTCTGTGGACAGGAAGTCGTGGGCCCTTCATCGCTAAAATATGCCGATGCTGGGCGGGGGGGGGATGTCCACCTGCGTGTTTGTGCCGTGCGCGGTGACCCGTAATGGTCGAAAAGGGGATCCTGGTGGTTGAGCTGCGGCGGGGTAGGGTGAATTTTAAACCCTGCTAAAGCAACACACCTCTTTGGCCCTGGATTGACATAAAACGGGAGGACTTTGCCTAGCTAGCATCGTTCAATCGGCTGCGGTGTCCAGTCTGATGGCCGCCAAGCGAGTGCCCGGGGTTTGTTGGTCGGCAGTCGGCGGTGCTCGATCCCATGGTCTTTGTTTTTTGGGCGATGGAATTTAGTGCCGCACCGACTCGTGCGGCTGACTCTCTCAGGGCGCTATACCCCAAAGGTAGCACTGGCACAACCCGAGGTTGTGTCCCCGAATGAGGACTCGGTGGAGGGTGGTGTGCCTGAGGGGTGAAACCATACACACAAGGTTACATGGACACCTCAAATAAAAAAACCCAATTACACACCTCCTCTCCCTCGGGTGAGGAGAAACACACGGACGTGGCCCCTGGCCCGTCCGGCTTACACGTCAGACAAATGGGTCCCACG
Organism: Ephestia elutella; assembly: GCA_018467065.1. Lineage (NCBI taxonomy): Eukaryota > Metazoa > Arthropoda > Insecta > Lepidoptera > Pyralidae > Ephestia > Ephestia elutella. The sequence goes on along the minus strand of CM031581.1, from coordinate 5,811,737 downwards.
AGCTCTGGGATCCTACTGGAGACCTGGCAGGAAGTGACGCGGCGCAAGGGGAAGGGCAACCGGAACCAAGCAAAGCAATCGCAACCTGCATTGGTCCAGAACACTGGTAGGCGGTTGAACAGACACGGCAATCTGTCGTGCACCAAACGCGTTTCGAAACACAATGTCTCGCACCTGTCCAATACACGCTGCTACTGCTCGCGGAAATGAGACAAACGCGCTGTCTACCACACCTACACTCGCGTCTACCTCCTCGGAGGGCAGACGTGAGGCTTTACTCGAGACCCCGCAAGGGGATCGAAACTACCTCCAAAAAAAGGAGGCCAACATCCGCGGAGGCAGCAACAACGGCCGAAGAAGCAGCAGTCCGGCCCAGGACAGCAGCCGAAGGAGCCCCTGCCAAAGCGGAGCACTACAAAGTCCCAACCCTCTAAGCGCGCCCGTCTTGACGACACCATCTCCCCCAGAGGTGAGACGAAAAAGGTGAAGTTGGACACTGCACAACGCAAGAGCGGGACTACTTATGCCGGCGACGTCCAGACAGACCTGCAGGTGGCAGTAACCACGGTTAACAGGTCGGATCTGAGTCCGGACGAACTTGGAAGAATACAGGTGAGCATAGAGGAAAAGCTCATGAACCGCGTCCTCGACCCGGAATCGGTGGTAGTACCGGTATTTGGGGGTAAGCCCGTCATCGCAGATGGCGTGCTTAAACTCATATGCCTAGACGAAGCCACCAGATCCTGGCTAGAGGGGGTGGTATCTATATAGTCTCCCTGCCGCCACGAACAAGCAGCCGCTGTCGGTAGTATCCCAAAAGGACCTACCGAAGAAAACGAAGTGCGGCATCTTCCTACCGGCGAGAAGCGGGACGCTGGAACAGCTACACACCATGCTCCACCGCATGAACCCCTGGGCTGGTGTGGACAAGTGGACGCTCTTCAGCTCCCAAAAACAAGAAACCGGAATCTTCGTCAAGGTAGGGGTCCCTGACGACCTGATTCCGGTCATACAAGGACGTGACCGATGCCTGGCATTCTCCCTCGGGTCGGTGTATCTACAGATACCCACCGAGGGCAGTGACAAGGACCAGGTCATCGACCTAACCGAACCTGGGAAGGAATCCGCCACTGCGCCTTGCGCTGAGGCAGGACCCTCAGGCCGGACTGACACCCCGAAGCCGTCCTCGCCGATGATGGCCAACCCCACCGAGGATCCCTTGGTTGGGGCTACGGCGACGACTGGCACAGCCTCACACCAGAGCGACCCCGCTGACAACGACATCCTGGAAGCGGAGCGGCGCCTGGCACAGATGGACTGCGGGGGAACGAGGGGGAGGGGACGAAAACAGTGTTCTCTCGAACTCCGACCCGGATGACTGAGGTCATCCAGGTTAACCTCCAGCACAGCCAGACCGCGACGGCTAACCTGCGGAGCCAGCTGGAGAAACACAGGACCATAGCCCTAATCCAGGAGCCGTGGATTAGAGGAAATACCATATGTGGCCTTAATAACATCGGAGGTAAGCTCATCTATGACACCACTTGCACCTCGCCTAGATCATGCATATACTTACCCCGAAACTTCAATGCTCTGCCATTAACACACTTATTTTCCAGAGATCTGACGGCCATCAGGATCTTCACAAGTGACTACAAAAACCTACCTAATACAGTGATAGCTTCCGTGTACCTTGCGTCGGATACGGAAATGCCCACTCGTGAATTCATGGAACTGGTAAGCTACTGCGACACTCACAACCTAGAGCTCATCGTCTCGACAGATGCAAACGCACACCATATGCTCTGGGGCTCGGAATCACCTAACACCCGAGGTGAGGAACTCGTAGACTACCTCCTCCAGACCAAACTCAACATCATCAACAAAGGTAACAAACCAACCTTTATTACTAAGCGAGCTCAAACCATCATAGATCTCACCTTAGCTACAAACGCTATACTTGATCACATCTCTGACTGGCACGTGTCCGACGAAACGTCGTGCTCAGACCACAGATGGATCAAATATCAGCTAAACCTCACCATAACTACACCGACCCCTCGCAGGAAACCTAGGAAAACCAACAAAGTCGCATACAGTAGACTGTTGGAAAATCACCTGGGACCTTCAAAAAAGGTGTCGGAACTTACAGACACCGCACAGGTGGAAGAATATGCAACCGCAATTTCACAGGCTGTCTGTAGCAGCTATGAACAAACCTGCCCCTTCAAAGGCTCCTGTTGCTCCAGAGGGGGAAACCGACTCTGGGGCCCAGAACTAGAAAGGAGGAAAGAGCAGGTTCATAGTCTTTTCAACAGAGCTATAAACACCAGAAACGACTATGACTGGGACAACTACGCTAGGGCACGCGCCACTTACAAAAAGCGGATCAGAGCCTTTAGCCGTAAATCATTCTGCAAATACTGCACCAACATCGAATCCACCGCGGAAGCTTCGAGAATTAGAAAGGTTCTGGCAGGAGAACCAAAGAAAACAATTGGCACTCTCAAAAAACAGGACGGCAGCTACGCCACGACTAAAGAAGAGATTAGTGACGTCCTTCTCAACACTCACTTCCCAGGCTGTCTAAAAGACCAGCAAGACACGACCTGGATAGAGTCAAACTACCAACCGACGGAACAAGACTGGACTATAGCCCAAGAAATAATCACACCAGATAGGTTACAGTGGGCAATCAACAGCTTTCAAATGTTCAAATCCCCTGGTCCGGATGGAGTCTTCCCAGGTCTACTGAAATGGGGAGGGGATAAGCTCATCGAACATTTAATAACTTTGTTAATGGCATGCCTAGCCTATAGGTATGTCCCAAAACAGTGGCGCGAGGTAAAAGTGGTTTTCATACCAAAACCTGGCAAAACAGACTACACCAGTGCCAAATCCTTCAGACCTATCAGTCTGTCGTCGTATGCTTAAGACCCTCGAAAGACTATGTGACAGACATATCAGAGACACGGCACTGATAAGCAAGCCCTTACATCCAAAACAGCACGCATACTGTGCGGGAAAGTCAACGGAATCAGCACTACATGAAGTAGTAGTAACAATAGAATCCGCAATACAGGACAAAGCTATATGTCTTGGGACCTTTATAGATATTGAAGGTGCCTTCGACAAAACAAGATTCGGCTGTATGATCGAGGCCTTAAAAAGACACGGGGTCTCGGACACCGTGTCAGGATGGATATCAAACATGCTGGAGCAACGCAACATTCAGTTAGAGATATGTGATTCCACAAAGGTACTAGCCACCAAAGGATGCCCACAGGGGGGCGTTCTCTCCCCCTTCTCTGGAGCCTGGTGGTGGACGACCTTCTGAAGCAACTGAATGAAAAACACTACCTCACTATTGGCTATGCGGACGACCTAGTGATACTAATCACAGGACGCTCTGCCAACACAATATGTAGCCTCACCAGAAGTGCACTACGTATTGTAGAGTCATGGTGTAGAGAACACGAACTATCGGTTAACGCTAGTAAGACAGAATTGGTGATGTTCACCAATAAAGACTACTAGGAAACTTTACTCCACCAAAGCTTTTTGACACAAACCTGAGTCTGTCCAGCGAGGTAAAATATCTCGGTGTCATTCTGGACAGCAAGCTGAACTGGAGTAAGCATCTAGACAACAAACTTGAGAAATCAACAATAAACCTCTGGCACTGTCGTCGAATGGTAGGCAAAAACTGGGGCTTAGCCCCTAAGATCATGAGGTGGCTATATTTGACGGTCATACGTCCGGCGGTCACTTATGGAGCCCTAGTTTGGTGGTATAGAACCACACTAGTCACAGTGCAAGATAAACTACAAAAAGTTCCAAAGGATGGCGTGCCTTGCTATATGTGGTTGCATGAAGACATGTCCCTCAGCAGCCCTGGAGGCCATCCTAGACATCAAACCACTACACCTGCACATTAAGCAAGAAGCACAGGTGGCTGCAATGAGGCTACATACCTTGGGTATGTGGAAAAGAAACACCTCAACAACGCATACACGCATTCTATCAATGGCCCTGGACACGGCAGATCTGGCTGGCTCTATAAATGATAGGATCGGCAAACAGTTCTTCTTTGACAAGAAATACAAAATTCAGTTACATGAGGAACCCTGGGATAGCTCGGGGCCCAAAGAAGTGAGAGTATACACCGACGGCTCAAAGACGGAAACTGGTGTGGGAGCAGGTGTTTTCTCTCAAGACCTCAATATTCACTACTGCACAACTCTGGGGGTGGACAACTCCATTTTCCAGGCGGAGTGTGTAGCCATCACTCATGCTGCGGTAGAAATCACAAGGAAAAAGGTAACAGACATGTCTATCCGTATCCTGACCGACAGTGCGGCTGTCCTCCTCGCCCTACGACGTGCCCAGGTTGACTCAGCACTCATACTAGAATGTCATAAATCCTTGGATAACTTGTGTAAGTACAACTCAGTTACCCTTCAATGGATTAAAGGTCATAGCAACTCACTAGGCAACGATGCAGCTGATGAGCTGGCAAGAAGGGGATCGAGCCGTACCCCTGTGGGACCTCTGCCGATGGCCCCGATCCCTTTCGCGCAGGTTCGCTGCTGGATCCGCTTGCGCAGTAGTGAAGAACAATCCCAATTATGGCGAAACCTCGACAGATGCCGGCAGGCAAGGGAAGCACTTCCCGAATGGGACAGTCGCTTCTCAAAACGTCTGCTTAGGCTACCACGAAGGTATTTACGCATTATGATTGGCATAATTACTGGTCATTGTACACTAAATAAACACCTTTACACCCTAGGTCTTACAGACAGCCCACTATGCAGGGCATGCATGGAGGCTGAAGAAACTGCAAGCCACCTCCTTCTGGAGTGTCATGGCGTTGCAACTACAAGAGAAGAGTTCCTGGGGAACCCAGGGACTATGAGCGAAGCCTGCCGTACACCATCGGCGGTTCTTCGCTTCTTAAAGGAGCTGGGCTGGCTCGAATGAAGTTCCGGCCCATCCCTCCTCACGCAAAAAGGGCCCAAACTGGAGGCCTAATTGCGGAAAAAGTGTCCTCGATGGAAGTAAGAAGTAAGTATGTGTTTGTTCTGTTTACTGGTGTGAAAATTTGCTAAATGGCGGCAGTCGTTGTCTACCTTTAGATGACTAGAAAAATCTGTAATCAGTGTTAACTTTACGTTCAAAAAAAATCTTTAGGTACTTACCTACTCCGATCTTCATTTTTATTCAAACAATGGACGACTGTCCTAACTAAGCCACTAACCAGTTGTGGGCCATCTCTAAATATTACAACGCGATAAGGTCGTGAGAAACGTTAATTACAGTTTCAATCGCTTTCATATACAGATATATCTGATATTTATTGTACAATTGGGCATATTAAGTGCTCTCGATATAACCGTTTTATCACAATAATAAATAATATATATCAGGCAAATCTCCGTGCCCAATGGTCATCACGCCGGACTGCCACACCGGAGGTCCCGGGTTCGATCCCCGGTCGGGTCAAGATGGAAAATGATCTTTTTCAGATTGGCCCGGGTCTTGGATGTTTATCTATATATGTATTTGTTATAAAAATATAGTATCGTTGAGTTAGTATCCCATAACCCAAGTCTCGAACTTACTTTGGGGCTAACTCAATCTGTGTGATTTGTCCGTATATATTTATTTATTTTTTATTTATTTTAAATGTCCTGTTGTTCAATTATAATATAATTTAGATATAACTTTTGTTACTTATTGTTAGGTATATATTTCTTGTTTGTTATGTGTTTTTACAATGTTAATTAAAAAGAGAAGGTCTTTTTGGCGATAATTGCTAAATTAATTCACATTTTTGTTAATAAAATAAAATAAAAAATCTATACGCTGTAATAATTTGATACTGTTAATTTTACAATTTGTGCAAAACTGAAACCATACAAACTTTTTTATACAAACAAACTTTTTTTCACAATACTTGCCATCATGCTCTGATTTGGCAAACGAGTATTTAATTCAGATAATTATGTGTTTGCAGTTCTGCGTGCATTTACTCGTTTTGTGATTATTTCACAAATTATCTCAAAGTCTGCGCTTCAAGAACTTCCATCATCAACCTCGACTCTTATTGGTGGAGTTCTTTCCACTTTTCTCATTTCATTGCTAACTCTTTCACGACACGACACGACGCTCACTTTTTCTTTTTTTGCTTCATGTAACTCTGTCTCTCGAAAACTCGGCATTTTATTAAAAAGGTTAACATTTATTTCTTGCGGATTTACAATTCCCAGTTTAATAACTCAGAGACGGCCCCCTCTTACTGTATAATCCTGCCTTATTAAAAATGTATTGGAAGTACGTTTTGCTGAAAAATCGTGGAGAAAAAGTATTCAGATTCCGAAATGAAATGAATACACTCCGCTGCTTCGTCGCCGATGAATAATTTATTTAAAACTGGCTTCGGACGAAATTGCGTGGAGGCCTCTCCAATTCAATTGGGTGTTAATTCGTTATATTTGAATCAAAATATTATAGCTAACTGCATCTCTGGGATTCACTTCTATGGGAAATTTTGGATAAAATTCTCTTTAGTCGTATTTCCTCATGATTGAGGGTCGTGGTCATTATATGGAATGAAACACACACAACGACTCTCTTGGCAATTTTAATGAAGTGGTTTGCCATTGCCTTCTACATCTCACACACTAGTTGATAATCATCAACCAGAGTGCAGGATTTCTCACGATGTTTTTCTTCACCGGAAGCAAGTGGTGGTCGATGAAAACTAACATAGGTACATGAATCAGATTGGTATACAAACTTATGTAGCACGGGCAGGATTAGAACCTGAGATCCTTGCAGCCATAGGCGGGCGCGCTACCATTCGGCTACCACCGCTTCCAAAATAAAACTAAGTAACCTGTACTATTCCAAAGTCAAAGTCAATTTTTTTTTATTGAAACTTGGCCTTCAAAGAAGGCTCTTTTTCACGTCGATAACTAATTGTTTAATCATAATATATTATGTCTCAAAGCTACAAACTACTAACGACCACTGCTGAGAAGAAATACCGAAAGAAACTAATGAAACAGTCTTGGTCGCCTAACATGCTAGAGGGGCTATTTATTAACTTTATACATACACTAGATTGTGTACAGTCAAAAATAAAAAAAAATATAAGAAAAAATAATAATATAATAAAACATGTTATGTTTGTGATCAAGTAATCCAGGTTTAACCTAACACCCTATCCTATTATAATGAAGGTTATCATTTATCCGCTTAGCTACTAGCGAGTGAGGTCTGTCAGATAGATTTAAATGACAGTATTGTACCATCTTAAGTGGCAGTGGGCGGGGCACATAGCTCGTAGATAGCCGTTGGGGCAGAAAAGTTCTCGAGTGGCGACCACGAACCGGAAAACGTAGTGTTGGCAGGCCTCCCACTCGGTGGACCGACGACCTGGTGAAGGTCGCCGATTGCGCATGGATGCGGGCAGCGTAGGACCGGTCGTTGTGGAAATCCTTTGGGGAGGCCTTTGTCCAGCAGTGGACGTCTTTTGGCTGAGAGAGAGAGAGATTGTTACCATCTGACAGATCTTACTCGCCAGTAGTGCCAACTAGTAAGCGAATAGACGATAACCTTCATAGACTTGAGTATTTTTTCAATAATACTGGCTACAATTTCACCAAAATAGATAGGTAACAGCCATTTAGCAAAGTCATTCCCTAACGATTGTAGGCAGTAACAAATAACCTAAAATTCAGCAAAAGAGCTTATAGAATCAGTGATTGACAGTCTTCATCCGTCATTCTTAATTAAACAGAGCAAGACGGTGTGTTCCTGTTGTCCTTTTTTGATTGTATCTTTTTCTGGCCATTGTAAAATTTTATTATTTATTTATTTTTATTTATTCAGGAAAAACAAACAGTTACATAATAAAAGGTATAACAACAACGAAGTTACAAATGAACTTATTAATTACGTAACCCACTACATTAAACATCATGATTTTACATTATGAATCATATAAACACCAAGTTATTAAGAAGAAGTTTTGGTGCTGGAGCCCTTTTTTAATTAAGTTTGCCTTGCTAGACTACAAAAGTGCTAGTGGCTACAAAAGCCACGGGAAGTTGGATGGGTAAGTGGGGATCCATTAAAACAACATAGTGTCAGCCATATGCTAAGTAGAAACTTGTAGTTCAGATACTGAGTTATTTCAAATATTACAAACAATGACAAAGGGCAATGCCGATTTAGTATGGGCGAGTGGCGTCATTTCTATTTTTAGGCGTCCACTTACCAAACCTTGTTTTTATGGAAGATATTCATGTGCTGAACAAAACAAAGTATGGCAACTATACCTCTACACGCAGTACAAACTGAGATATAAGGGTCTGAAAAGTCAGAATTCTAGTACTAATGAACTGGTGACTAGCATGAGGGGGCTTTATTTCCGTCTTTTCTTTTATATTATTTTCCGTAACCAACATCTCAGAGGACCAATCGACCCTCAGATATCAAACTAATAACAATGATGGGACATGGGACCTACATTACCATTCCTATTCCTAGGGTCCCTGGTCAAAAGGTCCTGAAAATTCAAGTCCTCCGGGGTCCCTTGGGTCTTTTGAGATCTCTTGGGGCCTCCAGGTCCCTTTTGTAAGGAAAAATAATAAGAAAGAAAAGACAGAAACATAGCCCCCTCACGCTCAGTCACAGTTCACAGTACTAGAATTCAGACTTTTCAGACCCTTATATCTCAGTTTGTACTGCGTGTAGAGGTATAGTTGACATACTTTGTTTTATTCAGCACATCAATTTCTTCCATAAAAACAAGGTTTGGTAAGTGGACGCTCATTTTTAAAATGACGCCAATTTCCGGCATTGCCCTTTTAATTGAGATTCACAAAAAAAATAAGTCATGTTTTAAGTTGATAAACCATTGTTCATGTCAACGAAAATACAGTGCTAATTTCATCATCAACAGCTTCCCATGAACCACTGCTGGGTAAAAGCATCCTTCTGTCTACGCTTGCATTTTCTATTCTGAGCAGAGTAATCGCAATTAATTTCTTGTCGGCTAAGCTCCATTTTTCCTATTTCTTCATGTATTTCTATTCAGTTTCAAGTAAAATCAAATTTTATTACCGTTTAGTTAGGTAGGTATCTAATTTTAATTCATTATGCAATGAAATATGTTAAGGGTTGAAGCTGCGGGTACAAGAGGAGCCCACTGAAATTCGATGTAGCGCACAATACGGGCAAATAGGCGCCATCCGAATCGTGGACGACTCAGTTCGGGCATTCCTTCCAAATGCCAAATTGGCTATTGTATAAATTTATGATAACAAAGTGATGAAATTTGGAATCGAGATGTTGTACCTAGTGTTCTATGAATTTATAACATGATCTGTTTTTTTAAATCTCAGTCAAAGATACAAGTTTAGTATGCTTTTGTATGAAATTGACAAAGTTTACAATGAGAAAATGTATTTATACGCCAATGCCGACAACAGTGGGCGCAAACAATATATTTCATGTGTCTGCCAGTTGGTAATTGATACGTACCTACGTAACTCGCAGATATGACTATAAGTATGACAAAAACAATAATCCAAAAAATAAATAATTAAACGGTTAAAAATTCACCGACAAAGTGGCAATTCAGCGGCACTTGTAATTACTCAAAATGTGATGGGAAATTCACGTAATTGCATTTTTGTGCGCGAGTCATTTGCTGTGACATAATGAGGTCAATGGACTGAAATTCAGAGCAGTCAATAAGTGACATATTAACGTTAACTAATTTACCCTTTTAAACAAGTGACATCGTTAATTTATGTTTAATTTTGTATCATTAAATTGTGGAACAAAAAAGTCTAATCAGAAATCCGAATATTTATAGACTGCACTTGATGATAAACATTTATCTTATCACTTATTTATTTATTTTTATGTGACTACTTAGTACATTACTTTTATATCTAAAATTTTAGGAAACTGTTCTTCTTAGAACATACAAAATAAAAACTGCAGTTAAGAAACACCTATTTTCACAAGTTCAAAATATAGTATGTAGAGAAGGGACTGATAATTTCACTACACCCCTTCATAAGTTAAGTATGAAGTAAATGCAAAGGACAATGAAAGTAAAAAGCTCATGAAAGTATCAAAAACAATCCCAGCGCTACAATAGTAACTGAAATTATATGCAAAAACTGGTTAATAAATTCGACATAGCGGCATTATTGAAAGGGGTTTAAGTTGTAAAATTCCACATAATCACCAATAAAGAATCCATACTCTATACTAATATTATAAATGCGAAAGTTTGGATGTGAGTTTGTGAGTTTGTGAATTTGTGAGTTTGTGAGTTTGTGAGGATGTTTGTTACTCAATCACGCAAAATCTACTGGACGGATTTCGATGAAATTTGGTACAGAGGTAGACAATGACCTGGAATAGCACATAGGCTACTTTTTATCCCGGGAAAAAGCACTGTTCCCGTGGGAAATTCACGCGGGCGAAGCCGCGGGCAAAAGCTAGTATTAAATAAACGAATCTTTCATTATAAGAGTATTTGAGAATTACTTAGTATTATCGTGTTCAATTGTTCACACGTGTGGATGAAACAGGAATTCTTTACGCTCTTTACTTTATTCCTCATGAGATGGTACGTGACATGCATTCTACTAATCGCGGAGTAGCTCTTTTGGGAGGAAATCTATTCACAAGTTGGATCAGGTAAGAGGGGTTTCAAATGGCACAAACTTGGAAATGACGTGAGTGAAGTTTGAAAGTGATACCTTGCGTGGTACATATAGAACTGCAACATAAGTACCTACAATCCACATGAGTTTAGTGTGGGACACGGAGTTAACTACATGAGGACGTACGCTTGTTCGACAAAAACCCTTTCCTTCCCTATTAGTTATAAAAAAAAATATAATTCTAATCAATGCCCTTATGCCAGCAATAATTGACCAAATATTTGCGTAATTGTAATGTAAGGGAGTGCAGATTACATGCGGCTATAAAATTCACATATTTTTTAAATAGGTTAATTAACCTATTTAAAAAATATGTAAATTTTAATGTGTGAATTTAGAAAATATGTGCACTAAATCGAAATTGTGATCCGGATTAGACTCCAAAGTAGTAGTTTCAGCAATTTCTGATGAGTTGATCAAGTCTTATAGACCAAAATAATGTATGCAAACGAACAAGCATAAACGATCCAAATAATTATTTTATTCTTGTAAAGAGCATGGTAGGTACATTTTGTTAATAAAATTGAGATTGTAAAAGGAGCTTGCTTTATACCTAAGAGCAAGCTATGTTATTATTTTATTTTATTATTTAATATTAGAACAGATGAGAATTAAACACATGTTTCAAACAAAAAATGGTAGCTCCATCCTTTTGTATCTTAATATATTCGCCAATAATTCAGTTAGTCACATTACCCTAAGACAGTGGATGTTATTCAGTTGATGCCACTTTACAAAATGAGGCTACACATTGTGTGCCCGATGAGACGTGATACGAATATGGCGCGCAAACTTTTTGTTTATGCGGTCATTTGCAATAAATAACCGAAAATACCAGCTCCTTAGTCTTGGGTCACCCAACAAAAAGACGTGATGAGTGGATATCGGATGTCACGTGGAACCTCATACAAATCCGAGGGGAACTACACCAAAAAATTATAGGAAGTCAGGATGATGTGGAACGACAGAACCTCAGGGAGCAATACAGACAAATGCGCAAGCGAATATACCGAAGTGCCAGAAGCGATAGGAGACGATGGACTGATGGTGTCGCTGACCGTGCTCAGACAGCCGCTGATTCTGGCAACCTGAGGGATTTATACAGCACAACCAAAACCCTGGCTGGTAGGACAAGGTACACGAGAAAACCACTTCGTGACAAGAATGGTGGGCTTATTGTGACTTCCGAAAAACAGCTAGAGCGTTGGCGTGAGCATTTCGAGGATGTATTCCGCATACCTGACGCATCCCCACCAGATACTAATCCAAGTGCGAACCCAAGTGCTCTACCATCTCAATCCTTGGACATCGATACATCCCCACCATCTAAAGAAGAAGTCGAAGAGGCCATAATGTCTCTTAAGAATGGGAAAGCACCTGGCCTTGACCTCTTAACAGCAGAAATACTCAAAGCCGACAAAACAACGGCTACCGAGGTCTTAACACCCCTAATAGAAAAAATTTGGATCTCTGAAGAGCTTCCGGATGAGTGGAATAAGGGTATCTTAATCACAGTCCCCAAAAAAGGTGACCTTAGCGAATGTAGCAATTGGAGGGGTATCACTTTGCTCTCCGTGCCGTCGAAAATACTGAGCAAAATACTCCTTAACAGGATATCAAAAGCAGTTGAGCCACTTCTTCGGAAAGAACAGGCTGGATTCCGCCCCAACCGCTCATGCGTGGACCAAATAAATTCACTCCGGATCATACTCGAAGAAGCAACCGAATGGCAGCGTGAAATCTATTTCACGTTTGTCGACTTCGAAAAAGCTTTCGACACATTGCTTTGGCCCAGTATTTGGCACCGGCTTGACGAAATCGGAGTCCCGCCCAAGGTCAGAGACCTTCTAAAAGCCCTATACAAAAACTACTCCTGCAAAGTTGCTCATGAAGGACTCATTTCCCAAGACATCGCAGTTCACGCCGGAGTCAGACAAGGGTGTCTTCTCTCGCCCCTTTTGTTTCTTATCGTTCTGGATGGCATAATGCTCAGAGTGAACGACGGCAAGCGACGCGGTATATAGTGGGGGCTGTCCGATCAACTGGACGACCTAGACTACGCTGATGACCTGTGTCTGCTCAGTCACAAGCACGTCGACATGCAAGCTAAACTGGACGATCTGCAGCGAGTGGCCGCAAAAGCGGGGCTTAAAATCAACGCGAAGAAGACGCAAGAGATGCGCACGGGGAAAAATCCGCGACCGCTGATGCTCGGTACAGACCAGATTCAGCAGGTGCAACAGTTCCCCTATCTTGGAAGTGTAGTCTCAAAGACTGGCGGAGCGGAAGAGGATGCTGCTGCTAGAATAATAAAAGCTCGAGCCGCCTTTGCACAACTCCGGTCCGTATGGCGTTCCAAAAAGTTAACCCACAGAGTGAAACTGAAAATATTTCGGTCAAACGTAAAAACAGTCCTCTTATATGGATGTGAAACGTGGAAGGTCACCAAAAAGATCACGTCGCCTATCCAGGTCTTTGTGAACCGCTGCCTGCGTCAAATACTTGGCATTTTCTGGCCAGAAAGAATTTCCAATGAACAGCTGTGGGAAAGATGCCGGGAAATGCCAATAGACCTCCAAATTAGGCGCCGCAAGTGGTCATGGATTGGTCACACACTGCGAAGGGATCCCTCACATATCCCGAGGCAAGCTCTGGAGTGGACCCCCCAGGGCAAGCGCAAAGTTGGCCGTCCCAAGCAGACCTGGCGACGCACTATTGCAGCGGAGCTCAAGACAATCGGGCTGACCTGGCCCGAAGTGAAGCGCGTAGCCCAAGATCGAGGAAACTGGCGAAACACTGTCGACGCCCTCTGCCCCACATGGGGGCCATAGGACTCAAATCAACCGAAAATAGTGCTATTATTTTCGGGAAAATATGCGTGCAGGTTTACAGAAAGGGTGGAAATCCACAAGAACCAATGGAGAAGTTTATGTTTCAATAACTTTTTAAATGAGTTTATTTATGTAACTTTAGGAGAAAAAAATGTAAAGATTTAAGCTTTTAAACCAGGCAATCAAAAAGTGATGCAAAGAGAAAGCAAAAAATAACAAATAAATTATATTCATGAAAACACATTTAGTAATTTATAAAGTTTAAATATTATTAAAATATAAATCTTACGTTTATGTTGCCACATAAAAATAAAATGTAATATTTCACGTATTTACGAGAAAACTAATTTAATGCTTGTTCGTGTCGTGGTAAATTTTATATTCGAGTTCCAATAGGGGACCGGACAAGGTATGAGAATTGTTAAAAATATGTAATTTTATGATAAAATACATATAATGAAACACATTTTGCGACTTTTCAGCACGAGTTTATTCTTCAGAGCTAATTTATTCGAGTTCAAACTGTTAGGGAAAATTGCTATGTAAGTTGCTATATGTGATTCTTTAACGGATGTTTCTATTAATGTGAGATATTTCAAAGCATAAAAAAAAAGTTGTCCGGTCCCCTATTGGTCAAAGTGCGCTTTAATTTATTCATCTATATGGTAGCAAAAAATGTCACCAAGAATGAACTAAAATAGGCCCGGAAAGTATTATTTCGTGTATAATTTCACGGCAGAACGAGCAGACTCATTGCTAGCTGCGGTTTAGTTATCATCAACCAACGTTGTATGTACAATTGTACACAAATTACAATTGCGGTTAGGTGATTTACAGGCCGTTAGGCTTGTGAATAGAACGTTTTATATGTATTAATTTTTAGGTTCTTAAACTGGGGATTCCTCCACACATAGGCGATGGGCTAGCAACCTGTCACTATACCTGAATCTCCATTTCATCAGAGAGCCCACTATTCAGTTAAGCGTGGCCTTTGAGTCTCACGACTATTGGCTCTGTCTACCCCGTAAGGGATAAAGACGTTATTCTATGTATGTATGTACTTTTTTGGTAGAGATGAAAAACAAATAACAGCAAATTGGCAGAAACGTAAAACAAATATGTAAAAGCAAATTTAAAAATTATTTAACAGATCCTCTTTTTCAGATCGTGTAATTGCTGTGTTCTTTCCAACATTTTTTAAATTTTATATTAAACTAGCTTTCGTCGGCGGCTTTGCCTGCGTAAATTTCCCACTTTCCTTCTCCGTACTTCCAGCTACGTGTATGCGAAATTTCATGAGATTGGTTCAATAGATAAAGCGTGAAGAGGTAACAAACAAACTCACTTTCGCATTTATAATATTAGTTCGGATTAGGATACATTATTTCTTATGAAAACAGGGTGTTGATTGTGCTAACGTTATAATCGTATCTCAATAATTTTTCAATAAAAACAAAAACACTTAAATTTTTTAAAGTAAAAGTTTAAGCATTACGAGATAAACGAGCAAGTAAAAATTACTACTATAATGAGAAATTAAATTTAAAAAAAATACTATACATTTAATAACCGTAGTCTAACTTATATATTTTTACTTTAATATAATTATTTTTAGACTCAAAACTGTCAACTAATGATAACAGCTAAATATGTATCATTAATAACACCAAACGCATTAACTTGACATTGTAAGTGGAAAAACTGATTTCTACATTACTATAGAAAATTGCTTTAGATATAATCATAATTGATATAAAATAGCTTTAAATTACAGGTCATAAAACTATTTGAACTGATGGGTTTTTGATTACCTACGCATACTGTGATTGAAATGAAAGTCGGTAAACATACAAAAATCATTTGCTTACACTGTTTTAATATAGGAAGGTAAATACGCGTAGATAATCCATATTCATATTCCTTTATTTGCCAACTAAGTGTAGGTACATAATATTAACGTTGGTATCACACCTTAGTATCCTTTTACAGGCGATGCAAATTATTCCTTAAATTATCCTGGGTAACATAGGATCTATGACATCTAGGATTACTGTAGAGTTTTTTTTTGGAATAATAGTCATTAACATCTTATTTTTATATAATAGCGGATTGTTTATTGATATAAAATCCGATTCATTTGTATAAGTGGTAGTAGAGATTGCAGTAGGAACAACTCCACTATAGGAGTTGAATTTGCAAACAGAATTCGTATTGGTAAAGTGTGTGCTGATATTTTTTCCAATACCTATTTGGCTATTGAAATGTCAATCATCGATATATTTTTTTCTTTATTGACTGAGTGACTGACAGACAACGCACAGTCAAAACTACTGGGCATAGTAAGCTGAAATTTGGCATGTAGGTTCCTTAGGGAGTGTAGGGGAACACTAAGAGAGAATTTTCCGAAATTCTCACCGGAACAAAGTCAAATAAATGATCCTCTTAAATTGTTGCTTGCTAACAATAATATCAATTAATATATGACGAAGCTTGTTGCTGATACATTTCTGTTTATTTTTGACGAAGTATGTTGCGGCTCGTAAGATGTAAAGTTTATTTTTTCAACAAATTTATATACAAACTACAATGTGACGAAGTATTGAATAGTGTATAGAAGTTACCAGGAATCCAGTGGTAGCCTGCACCGGACAAGTTTTAATTAAACAAATAACTTTGCGAGTGTCACCGTAAGGCTGAACTTTATTAGCTTCGGCTACACGTATTGGAGCGAAGACCAATTAGGTCACTGCATTTATGAGGAACTAGCTGTTGCCCCGCGGCTCTGCCCGCGGCAAAAAATATATCTTGGGTGTTTTTCAAACAAATTTTGACCCCCATTTCAGTCCCTTGGTGGTTAATTTTTGAAAAGAAATGCCTATTTTTGACTTCGGCTCTTCAACGTTATCAATACCAAATTTCATCATAATTGGTCTAGCGGTTCAGCCGTGAAAGCGTAACAGACAGACGGACTTCCGCATTAGTATGAGACCAAATACCTATTACATGTTGTAAACTTGGTCCTTAATGTTGAAGCAAGTTAATCGATTACCTACTAATATCATACGTAAAACATGAGTCATTGCCGTATTCCATTATTTGTGGGGTCGGGTTTCCTCATTTTCTTTCGCTAGATGGTAATGTTTTTTTGCTTTGTCTAGTTTTGTAAGTCGACCTATTGATTTATGACTACCATATTATGGACTTTAAAAAATGTAGATTACTATGTTATTTGATTATGTTTTGTCATTTATTTCCAATACTCTATTACGTATTTCTCCTGAATATAAATACTACTTAGTGGTTTTCTGAATATTTAACTAATAAACACCTCAATGAGTGAAGCAATTTCTGAGAAAATTAACAAATAAGCAATCAAAAAGAAAGAAAATACCCACTATTTTCGTGCCGCTCGGATTTTGTAGTAAAAATTTGGGAAAATAATTTCTCTGATGAGGAGCGTTTCACGGTCCAGTTCCGAAAAGAGTTTTGAAAAAAGCGGTCGTGGGGTTAAATAAATATTTTGATAAACTGTGTGGAATATTCGGCGGGCGGAAAGGAAAATTTCCAACATGGATCTCAGGGGAAATTTGACGGTCTTTGCCATTCCAGAATTTCAGGAATACTTTCTAGAGAAACACATTTTCATCATGCTTCAAATTTATGATTTGAGTTATGAATGAGTAAAAACAGTTGAAGATCTGACTGACTGAACTGACTGAAAAACTGTCCGACGATTAAACGACAAAAGTAGTAGTGACTGGCTTATACGACGTCATTACCCTATAAATACAGGGTTATTTAGTAACTACTGGCCAAACTTTTACAATATGCTCAGTACTTGGAATACAACTATGGAACTTGGAATACAGTCATTTAATTGTAAGACATGTGTTGTAAAGTGACGTCTTTGGAAAAAATGCAGCAGTGGAGTTTGTTGCGCCGCCTCTTCTCCACTTGCGCTTTGGAGGCGGTGGTAAACTTAGCTTTAAGTAATTTTATGACGTCAACTAACTAAAAAGTGCTATTTTTAAGCCTATATGAATAAAAATAATTGACTTTGACTTTGAATTACGTCCGAAAGAAATTTATAGTAAAAGAATAACATAAAATTTAACTTTCCATACTAAGTCCCATCAGTTGATCGACCAATTTGTATGGGAAGCAAACATTTTTTTAATTTTTTTACAGATTATTTTTTAAACTTGCTCCATTTCATCAACCAAATCTGCTGCGAAAATTTGGCCTATGGTTTCAAAATAACCCTGTATAATACAGAATTCAGTTCCAGACGAAAATAATATACAATAAAATTTTTTGTTACCAAAGTTTGTAATTATTTACATTGGAAACAAATACGATCAGCTGCTTTAATGTTTACAATACAATATTTGGTCAATTAAATTAACATATTTTTTACAAACGAAATTATTTTAACATCAATTTAATTAAAATAATTTATGGCTTTTCACATTGTACTGTACACAAACAAACATGTCATCAAGAATAATGTATACCATGTGGGCCATTGTAATTAAAATAAAGGGAAACGGCAAGCGGATTGTTAACGATTTTACATCTGATCAAATAATCAATAAAAGCGTACAATAACCATATAATCTCGCATTTCTCTGATTAAAAGGCCTAAAAGCCCTAACTTAATCCCTCCATTAATCAAATTTGCGCAGTTAATACCAAAAGAAACAAATGCTGTTCGGATTGTGTCTCGAGCATCTCTCTCTTTAGTCGTATTTCCTCATGACTGAGGGTCGTGGTCATTAGATGGAAAACACACACAACGACTCTCTTGACCATTTTAATGGAGTGGTTTGCCATCGTCTTCTCCATTTCACACAATAGCTGATAAATAATCGTGCAGGTTTCCTCACGATGTTTTATTTTACCAGAAGCAAGTGGTGGTCGATGGAAACTACTATTCATGAGTCAGTCTTAAAGAGACACATGATCAAAGTGCCTTCCCCTTAATAGAGACAGTAAGAAAAGTGCCGATGGACACATTCTTAATTCTATGGACTTTATAAAACTAGGACAATACAAAATTACACATTAGCCTGTAAATAGGCTAGATTGTAATAATATTAGTATTTAATTTATTTAAGTATATTTCTAATTAAATTAGTAAGACATAGCCCGCAAAATCGCGAAACTTAAGTGGCAGTGGGCGGGGCACATAGCTCGTAGAACAGATAGCCGTTGGGGCAGGAAAGTTCTCGAGTGGCGACCACGAACCGGAAAACGTAGTGTTGGCAGGCCCCCCACTCGGTGGACCGACGACCCGGTGAAGGTCGCGGGATGCGCATGGATGCGGGCAGCGCAGGACCGGTCGTTGTGGATATCCTTGGGGGAGGCCTTTGTCCAGCAGTGGACGTCTTTCGGCTGAGAGAAGAAGAAGAAGAATTTATTTAAGTATGTTAATAAAAGGAAAAAAAAAAAATGAGTCATGAGTCTCGAGCATATAACTGGCTAAAACCGGACTTTTACGAAACACGAATAAAGTCATTTAATTGGCCTATATGAGTGCATGTTTTGGGCGTTTACTCATTTCCGTCTCAAGCTATTTCTTTCCAATCGAGAGGGATAGCGCGAGCTGCGTTTAGAACTACTGCTTATTATAAAGAGGCGAATCTTCCTTTCCCCGGTCCGTTATTTTCATAGAATAGATAAGGGTAGGAGGTATAATGATTTCTCTTTGACGATAGGTACTATTAGTATTAAGGGTCATCAACTTTGTTAGTTTGATTTATATGTAATTGGTTTTTGTGCTCTAATAATTATAGATTTATTTAGTCGTATGGCATGCATGTGTCCAAAGTCGCTTTTCGTATTTATTTATCTAGTAGCTATAACCTTGTAACGCGGCGACGCGTTCATCCTCTTTGATCCATTTATGCGTGCGCTGGCACATACATACTTATTTCACCTGTCATAAATTTTAAATTGTATTCATACACATTCGATTCTACATTTTGATATCATTCTTGACTCAGATTATGTAAATCACTTATCGTCTAAATCATAAAATATACAAAGCTGTTTTAAAATAATATATCTAATAAAACTATAGACCCTTCCAGGGTAAGTATTATTGTTTCGGAAGTAATTTAAAATTTATAGTGTAGTGTGGTTTTTCTAATTTTTATATTTTTGTTTTAGGTCTTATGTTTATTAATAAAAATTATATACGACCCTGAAGATTGTATTATTTAAGAGTCTCTGCGATAACCTAACCTATAATTATAGATATCAAGTTGCAAACCCAAACAAAAACTAGCTTCTATTTTAATATGCAAGACGCTATTTATTTGATTTTACTTGTTTTGTTATAATTTAGCATTTAAGTAATTTAAATGATACTTACATAAATACACATAAAGAATTAGAGAAAAACTAATGGATCGTTAAAAAATCTACAAATTCGAATAGAAGTTTTGAGACAATTGTGTTAAAATTAAATTTAACTGACCAATTATATGACATTCTTTAAGGCATTTGTAATCTATTTATGGCACAGAATACTAACAAAAAAAGGAAAATCATAACTTCCAGCCACAGATGATCATCGACTGAAGAATCTCGTCATAAACATCAGAGTAGGCTTTCCGAGCGAATATATTTCTCCCCTCTCGTCATTACAAGTGGGCACGCAAAGGAAATTATCCCCACTTAACCCCTCTGCAGGCGTTAACTGGCACCTCGGAGTGCCAGATTACTTTATTATACGGATTGGTACAATTTTTCTTGCGGAATTCGTTTTAAGGTTTATTACGTTAGATGTGGGCGTCGAAGTATTTGTGGTAATTTCCTTTTAATGTTAAGGTGTTAGAAGCAAGATTAAAATGAATAGGTAATAAAGATTCAGTATTTCGTATAAATTAAGAAATAATAATTAAGAATATAATTTTCACTATTTTTTTTTTCGTGGTTTCGTTTAGGTTCCATTCATTTGTTTCCTGAACGACTATAATTGACTGCCAATACTCAGTTTTATTTCCAAAACGAAGCGTTTTATTTTGCATTTTATTTAAATCTTATAGCAATCTTGATTTATTGAAAGAAGTTTCCAAGGAAGGCGGCTGTTAAAAGTAACTAAATCCAAATTATTAATTCATGAATCAGCCTAATCCATTACGATGAATATTTCGTTATTCATGGAGGGATAAATAAAATATTTTAAGCAATAGCTACGTTAAAATGGTTTTGAATTTGCTTTCAATTTCATCCAATTTGTTATCGTTTCAGTGAATTCGAACTCGACAAATCATGACTAATAGTTATATATATTTTAAAAATCTTTCTAAATTTCTATGATAATATATAGATGGATAGAATGGTTCAAAGGACAATTATCTATTATTTTATGTAAGCTATTTATGTGTATCCATGCAAAAAAAATATTTTAGTTGTATGAAGATCATTAGTTAGCTCTTTGATTTCGAGAGAAATTTAAATACCTAATCTTGGCCTCCGACACGAGATGACGCTATTTTTTTCGGTCTTGCACCAGCTTGCAGCTATATTTATCCTAAATTTTAACTCAAGCAAAGGATAATCCTTCAACTAGTAATGTAAAAACCGTGAAGCTTAACGAATCCTCCCCTCGACCAACAATTGTTTTTCCGAGTGAGTGCATCGAAATAACAATTCGATCGGCCCCTCTCGATGTAAACGATTTGGGGACACTGTAATTACTTTTGGCCAATTGGTGCAATCTTGTGAGAGCACCAATTGTCCAAATTGTCTTACTGTTGGGGGGTTCTGGTGTCTAATGAGAAAGTATAACGCAAAAGAAAAAATTGTAAAAGTTTTGTATTGAACTCATTGCATTTAAAATTTTTAGATTGCATAATCATGTTTACGAAAATCCGGAAATCGCAATTAATATACTTGCTGCTTTTTAAAAGCAGATAATATAACAAATGAGCTTATATAAGATGGGTGTCTTTGATACTTTTATTGTTTATTCTGAATTTTGCGTTTCAAATAGTTTGGTAGTTCAAAATACTGAACTATGCCAGTATAACTATAGTCACAAATCTAGCTATAGGTAGTTATTCAAATAGGCTGAATGGTGGTCTGTAGCTAACATCCGAGTTCTAACACAACGCTAACCGCAAAATCCACGTCCGCATCGCTGTTTAGTCAACTGTGGTCACGTTACGGTAAATGCTTTTCTAAATTACTACGGAAATTCACCGCATGAAATACATTCATGAACAATATATCCTAGGTGGGTTGACGATGTAAGGAATATTGCTGGCAAAAACTGGATTGCGAAGGCCCAGAATAGAGAAGCTTGGCGTAAACAGAGGGAAGCTCATACCCAAAAGTGGATAGCAGAAAGCTGACGATAATGATGATGATGAACACTGATAACATTACTCTCTTCTTTTGGGTAGTCGCGTGAAAAGGCATTATTGATTAAACTCGAGTTGCTCTCATGTCGGAACTTATTAATTACATACATACCAACCAATATTGGCCCGGGGCTACCCGTAATTGGAACTACGACATGAGCGTGCTTCATGAAATTCCGTACGTATTTTCAGTGAGTACAAAAATAATCTCTCGTATGTCTATCATCAATATTCAATAATTACTTGTTCTATGTTGAACTTGATTACCTATTCTTTCTTTCTCGCCATTTTTGCTTTAATGTTAATATTTCCACAATTTGTGAGTGGTTACACAAAAAGGTCCCTTTTTGCGTGACCACTCACATTTATATTTAAAAAAAGTTTTTAAAGTGTTGATTTAATGAGTTTAAGGTAGCGTTAATCCCTTATTGGCTTAATATGGCTTCACCACAACTTGTTAATCAGTTTTTAGAATGTCGTCCTCTTGGCTTGTTTTTGGGTTTTTCATGTCCCAATCTTAAATGAAATAATCGAATTGATGATTCCATCTGTCATAATGTGCCCAGCCTATGTATTAGTGAGCTTATAGAAGCACTCATATGCTAAGTATTGAAAACGGGTTGTTCCCAAAGTACTCCATTCTTTTGTTCTAAAAAGATAAGAATCTCATACATGAGTTCCCAAGTTACTCCACGAAATTAATATTATTAAAAAATTCTTATTATTTTGTTCCCAATCTACTCCATAGGTATTTTGATTTATTCTCAATGTACTCCGCAGATTATTTGATATCAATTCTCAAACTACTCCATCTAAATAATTATAAAAGATTTCACTATGTACAGTCAGTCACAAAATCGTTCAAACAATATAGTTCTGATTAAAGTTCTGAATAAGTTCTACATTAAAGAGAAAAAGTTGAAAGCAAGTTTGAATTGAAAATGTGTGCATGTTAGCTTGTTATAATGGATGTACGAACGAAAGTGAGATGAAAGAAGATGGAAATTTGATGTTTCTTTTTATGTAAATATTTTAAGTTTTTGCAAAAAAATAATTTTATCAGTTACTTCTTGAGTTTCTCTCAAGTCGAATTCCTACATACATATATAAAATAATCATGAATCTCTTTGGTGGAAAATATGTAAAAAAAACTCATTTAAGAAAATGTTTTTGATTGTTTATTTTTGAATATAAATGTTGATATACAAATGTTGATTATTGAATTGTAAAGTCTTTTATTTAAAATTTTCTTTTTACATAGAAATATTGTTGCAAAGCTTTTGAGCCTGACTGTACTATACGTCAGCTACACTTTTTATTCAAATTAATGCGTTTAATGCGTGAGAACATTTTAATATTACCGCGGAGTAGAATGAAACTTAATTTAAAATATTATTTTTTTCACGGAGTAGTTAGGGAACATTTTTTGGAGTACTTTGGGAATAACCCTTGAAAACATGCACATGTTTTTAGGGTTCCGTACCTCAAAAGGCAAAGTCAGAACCCTTATAAGATCACTTTGTTATCCGTCTGTCCGTCTGTCTGTCAAACTTTTTTAAATTAATAAATTCACAGTCTCTTTCAGCAAAAAAATAATCAAAATTATATATTTTTTATTATTATGATGAAGATAAATTTACACTGCTCCATGAAGGAAAGTCACAAACAGAAAAAGTTTCTAGAAATTCAGATTCAATTTCAATTTTCAGACGAATTTTGTGGATTAAATACAGGTGTGTTGTGTACGCTCACAAATTCTGGTATAACATTTTTTTGTTGTAATTCACAAAAAATCAAAACGAGTTAGGATCGACACACAAAAAAGAACAACCGACGGTCGTTTTCCTCGTTAGAAAACATAAATTACCGAGTGAGTGTTACCCTATTTTCCTCCGTTATGAAGTACATATTCGCAGCCAAACATTGCGTGGCTTGAACCAAGAAGTAAGAAAATGTAAAAAGATTATGCAGACAAGACAACTATAACTATAACAGACATACAGACAGCGGAGGCATATTAATAGGTTTCCGTTTGGATCCTTTGGATAAATAACCCTAAAAAATTTCATGATAAAGATGAGGAATACGACTAAAATGACCATGAAAACTTAATCTTTTTTTTTCTTTTTTTTTATCTTTATTCTTTTTTATTTTGTTTTATTTTTAGATTTTTGTCTTATGACAAAAATAACTTCTTTTAGAAAAGAAAACAAAGTGAAACTAGTTGCTTTGGGTACATTTATTAACTTTTTGGCATCCAAAAAAAGGAGGAAATTAAATGTTTCGATGTACCTATTTATGTATATTTTTTACTAGCTGTGCCCGCGACTTCGTCCGCGTGGACATTTGGAACCATTATTGTGATTTGAAAAATGATGTCTTTAATATTCATTTAAAAGCTCTGATGTTCATATAAAAAATCAGATAGATTAGATATCATTATAATATTAAAGCTGAAGAGTTTGTTTATTTGTTTGTTTGTTTGTTTGTTTGAACGCGCTAATCTCAGAAACGCATAGACCGATTTGAAAAATTCTTTCAGCGTTGAATAGGTAAGTTATTCCTGAGTACTATATATTCTACGTATGTAACGCGAACGAAGCTCGGGCGGATTGCTATTACTAACAGACACATTTTATTTATTTATATTGAAAAAAAATATTAAAAAAATACAGCAATGCTTCTCTATTAGCGTGCACAAACTCACATACAAACCGACAAACAAACAAAAATTCTAAAAATCGTTGATTTGGGTTCCTATATTAGATAAGCCTTATAATAGTTTTTCATATTTATCTTCCATGTACAGACATCACCCACTTCCGATTTTATTATATGTATTGATGTATGTTCGCCGAATTTTTAAAGGCGAAAAATCCATTTGTTCCTAGCTCCGCGGCGTAGGATATTACCCCCACCTCCTACCGGCGGAACAGGCGTAATTTATTATTTTCCACGTACGATTACCGCTGGAATCGAATCCAACATTCATTGTTCGTATTCCGACGAGGAAATGGTAAGAGTGGAAAACAATGCTTTGGTATTCCGTAGATTCTTTACTTTAGTCTTTGTTTAGTCTTTGTTGTTGACATGTCGCTTTTCTCTTGTGTATTTTCTGATAAGTCAAAAACTGTTTTCCAGGGGGGGGGGGGAGGCTCGGCCTTTGTTTTTTGTGTGTGTTCATCCGCGGTGGTAGTCTTGTCGTTAAGACGCTCACCTGTAATCGAAAGGTTCTTGTTTCGAATTAAAAAAAAGATTTATTTGAATTTGAAAAATCAAGCACAAGAAAGAGTACAAAATAGGTACTTTCATATTATTAAATATTGGGGCTATCCCGTGAGAAATTTCAGATCGGTACATTTCTGTACCATCCCATCCGTGTACTTAATTTCCGCTCACGGGCTGAGAATGATCGAGTAATAAACATGCAAACTATCGTATTTACGTAAAAACGATTTATAGCCCATTATTTGTCTACAGCAGATTCGATAGTGGGACCCTAAAATAATATTTCCAGCAGTCGGAAGCTGCGAGACATGTCAGTTCCGGCGCGGTGCCTTCAATAAATCCTGCCCAATCACACAGCACAAATACTGTGGGAATTTTCTTTTTATTTCTTTTGTTCTGACTATATCACCTAGCACTATCATCATTATCATCTACGTGTACTCCTGGTTGCATCCATAGCGGTAAAGCTTCAGAGCCCAGGGTCCGCTACGTTTTGTAGGGACTACTGTTCTGTTTCTGGGGATTCCTCCACTCATAGGCGATGGGCTAGCAACCTGTCACTATACCTGAATCTCCATTTCATCAGAGAGCTCACTATTCTAGTAACTGTTGGCTCTGTTTACCCCGTAAGGGGTAAAGACGTGATTCTATGTATGTACTGTTTTGTTTGTTTGTTTGTTTGTTAGTACAATATAGTAATTTAAAGTTGCAGTGATTTGACGAGGTTATTAGTTTTTACACAAAGCGACTGCCGTCTGATCTCCGTACCCCAAAGGGTAGACCATAACCAATCCTTGGATAGCTTTGAAAGCAAACGCTAGCGTTTGGAATCATCACATATGGACCCTGACTGATTGAGATATCAATACTGACCCATAATTGCTGAACGTAGAAACTTGAAAATTCTACTCTAAGGGGTAAAATGGGTGAAAAATTCACGCGGGCTAAGCCAAGGGCAAAAGCTTTTTGTTATTTGTCTATGATTCTGTAGCCAAATCAAAAACGGATTTTCAGATCTCTTGTCTCAAAAACTTTAAGAAACCGTGCCCATAACTACTTATTCTACCTAATTTTTAAATATTACCTTTTATTAAATAAAACCTATTAAATAATTACAATAAGGGACCGGACAAGGTATGAGAATTGATAAAAATATGTAATTTTACGAGTATCATAGAATACATATAATTAAACCCATTTTGCGACTTTTCAGCACGAGTTTATTCTCGAGAGCTAATTTATTCGAGTCAAACTTTTAGGGAAAGTCCATTTTCTACGCGTGACGTCATATGAATGTATGTTTAGTTGGGAGCGTTTTGGTATCGTCCAAATATCGCTTAAAAATGTGAATTGTTTTTTGCTATATTGGGAAATACTTTGGTTATGGATGTGATTCTTATACGGATGATTTTATTAATGTGAAATATTTCAAAGAAGCATCAAAATACGTTGTCCGATCCCCTATTGTGATTGAGTGAAACTTACCTAGGTAAACCAACAAGGTAATTTGCAGAAAGTAAGGAATACTAAACAACTGATATTTGCTATTCAAGTTTCGACTAGAGAAGCATTAAATTAGCGAATAGTGGAGTTCGCTATTACTTTTATACATGCAATAGTCCAATGAACTAATCTACATTAAGTAAACTTATTTGTTTCAAACAGAATCTACTTAAATAGAGTAGAAATAACATGTTTTATGTAGTTTTGGAGCTAATATAGTTCAGATAAATGTGTTATTATTTGTAGAGTAAATGAATTTTATAATGTTTTTTATAATTATGATTTAAAGTTCAAACTCAAAATACTTTATTTGCATAAATCTAGGTGACTTAAGATGTTTTACAGTTTTACAAGTTTTACAGTACCAATTACATTTTACTTTAAATTATAAGCATGCAAACGATTATATAAATAAAAAATAATAATAAAATGAAATTACAATTACATAGGCTTTGGTATTTAAATACCTGCACCTACTTATATAAAACTTATTAAAACTCACCTGTCTCTATTCTTATTCTGTTTAATCAAAAACACGGTAGCAGCTAACCAAAAAATAATAGGAAAAATAAGCAGAGCCAAAAGAAACACCGTGTATAAAGGACAGTAATTTGCGTGTAGAATTAAATTTTAACCTAGTACGCTCGGGAGGGTTGTGTATTTAACGCGGACGAGGATTCCGCAGCATCCGCCCAAAATAAATGAGCTTTCTTCCGCTTACTTAATTTGCCGCACCGGGGAAACTCGAATAAATTAAAATTAATTTTTCGCGATGGGCTGACGTGGCCCTTATGGCTGCGTGATTTGTGTGAATGGGCTGTAGGAGCTTTTAAGTATTTATTTCGTACAAAATGTGCGTTAGAGCGTGAGCTTTCGGGATAAAAGTAGCCTATGTGATATTCCAAATTTTACGTATACCGTATAGTATCAAATAATCGGAGTAAATGATATGCAAACAAAGAACTTTCCCTTTTGTCTTATTGTATAATGTCAATGAAATTTAATAATTATATTGTCTATCTCATCATTGCATTGTCATTACACAATAGGTACCTAACTAAATTCCATTTTTTTTTGTTTTTTTTTTTATATAGGCTTAAAAATAGCACTTATAAATCGTCACATTCTTGTTTTTTAGTTACTTGACGTCATAAAATTACTTAAAGCTTATATTCTAATATTTACCTATGAACTTTATAATGATATTCCAACAAATAAAACGAGGATATCATAGCAAAACAAGAGACAGAACAAAATCTACAAAGATAAATTCACTTCCACAATACCTGAGGGTTTTATATATTTTTTTATTTATCCTCACAAACATGGTCTACCTCTGTTTGCTATCTCAAATCCTACAAGCTGCACCAATTACAAAGCGGACAACATGTCCGTGTGTCTATTCATTAACCCCGGTATCGCACATCTTAGGCTACGCTCACACTGAATAAGACTTTTTTTGCGTCAATAACATTTTTCTCCTTTATAAAGCCATATAAATTAATTGCTTATCTATCACCAAAATCTAAAAAAAATACCTAGCTGGTTTGATTTTTATTTTGTTTCATAGCAAAGCAAGCGAGAGCGAACAAGCCAAGCCATTTCAAAACTGGCCCATTTTGCTTTTGTCGGGGATGTGTGTGAGTTTGTCTGTTTGTTTATTCCAGGCGTGAAGTTGTATGATTGTTTGTTCAGAAATGTGGTCTCCAGACCATATTTCTGAATGGATCCTTACGAAACTTGGCACAAGTATGCTTGATTTAATTGAAATTTGTCAACGAGACCATATTTAAAAAAAGGGGAAAGTTATTTATAACCGGATTTCTTTCATATTTAGAGGAAACATTGCACGTCTGATTTCCCAAAGGTTGTTGTGAAAAAAATCTAAAGGTGGAAAAAAAAAGGGAAGTTTTTTATAGCGCTACGGTGAAGAGACGGACCTTCGTTCGCGAGGTCTACTGTTCACAGTATACCTTTAGCATACCTTTATGCAGAGATGTGAACAATCTTTACAAACGCCCACGCTGCAATATCTGAAACTGCCTTTACTTCTATCAGATATGAAGTTAATTAATGTACCTACCCAGCTTTTGATATGTAATAAAAAAATTCGTTTTCATAAAAAAAAAAAAATACAAATTCATTTGTTGTCAAAGGGATAAAGAATATACCTACGCATATTTTCTGAAAAATCATATGTAGTAACAACATATTCTACGAATTTTATTATATTTTCAGGCAGGCATAATATGATGAATACGTCAGTAACATAATAAATGTATCATTTTTTCTCGTGAAAAATTAAATCGATTTAACAGATAGGATTATTTAAAAGGGTCACTATGATATGATGATAAATCCTTTTATCTTTATAATCGATTCGTTTTTTTTTTCTTTGTTATTTCAATACATTTGACGCAAACAGAGGGACAAACGTCTATTGAGCGCGAGCCAACTGAATGTTCCCAGTGAGGAATGCACGCGAGTCATGCCTTAAACCATTTTATCTTTAAAATTGCCATTCTTTCCCCTTTCTACTTTTATTTTGAGACTTTATTGCAATAGGGGACCGGCCAAGGTATGAGAATTGTTAAAAATATGTAATTTTATGATAGAATACATATAATTAAACACATTTTGCGACTTTTTATCACGAGTTTATTCTCCTGAGCAATTTTATTAGAGTTCAAACTTTTTGGGAAAGTCCAATTTCTACGCGTGACGTCATATGAATGCACGTTTAGTTAGGGGCGTTTTGGTATCGTCCAAACATCGCTTAAAAATGTGAATTGTTTTTTGCTATATCTTGGGAAATCATTTGATTATTGATGTAATTCTTTTACTGATGATTCTATTATTGTGAGATATTTCAAAGAAGCATCAAAAAAAAAAGTTGTCCGGTCCCCTATTCTTTTAAACTTTAAATTGGTTTAAACAAAGTTGTCGCTTGAAATAGAGCGCCTAAGGAATTTTATATTTTGTAATTTTTTTATTTAAAGTAGAAAACTGTTGGTTAGTCAAAAGGTTCCGAGTTTAGGTAATTTTTAGATGACATGGAATCAAATCATATAACGTAGCCAGAAATACTTCTGGCGCCACGTCTCTATCACTTGTTTATGATTCTGAAACCAACTATAGTTTGAACCCTTCGAGCAACAAGGACTTCCGCGCGCGTCCGTAAGGAGTCCGTGTTGCTCTATGTTTGAACCCTGTCTTTGTTACAGTATATACCCTGCGCGTGATCAGTTTATGTATAGAGAGAAGCGTTTATTAAAGTTCCCTCAACATAAAATATAGTGTTGCCATTAATCCACCGGATAGCCACATGGCGTCGCGAATGCTTACACACGTCGAACGGGTGAATTATGGTTGGTGGTCCAGGATATGTGCACACTGGAAGATGAAATATGAAGAGATGTCAAGCTAAGTTATACGCCTGTATGGAAAGTGTCGTCAATATAGTCACAGTTCATCACGAACTCTGTGCAGTTCATACTCGTACCGCTGACATGAAATGGATAATGAAATATAAACAGACTGAATAGTTACTATTCGTTATCATATCGTGAATTTAGGTTCACCTGAAGTGCATGAGTCTAATTTATGCAAGAACGTACCTATATATCGCTTCTTTG